>JAESUZ010000048.1:0-25035 GCA_017311185.1 Proteles cristata cristata | reverse complement strand
CATTGTTCTTTCACAGTGTTAGGTATATAACACCTACCGTATACTTCCATGCATGTGTTTTCAAACATTCCTAACTTAGTGAAACAACATGGTAACTGAATGCTACATTCCGCACAGGGTTGTTTCACAGAGTCAAGCAGCCTGCACTTCCTTCACTGGTCTCAACATTTGTTTTCAATCACTATCAATCTAGGGAATCATGATGGTAGTGAATGATGCGTTCCTTAAAGTGCTCTTTCACAGAGTTAGTATATACATTCATCTTACACTTGCATGCAAGAGTTTCTACACATGACCAACTTATTGAGACAAATTTGTAACTGAATGCTGGATTCTTCAGTGTAACGTTTCACAGAGTTGAGAACACTGCACTTCCCTCATTGGTCTTTACTCTGTATTCTAACACTACCAGTAAAGTAAAAGCTGATGATAGTTGGTGATCGTTCTCCACAATGTTCTTTCACAGAGTTAGTGTAGACACCATTATTCTTTCATGCATGTGTTTTCAAACATTACTACGCTGGCCAAGACCAGGCAACTGAAGGCTGCATTCCTCACAGTGTTGTTTCACAGAGTCGAGCACCGTGCACTTCCTTCACTGGTCTCATCATTCGTTTGTTTTTATTCACTACCAACCTAGGGAATCAGGATGGTAGTTGATGGATGCATTCCCCACATTGTTCCTTCACAGAGTTGAGTAGGTAACACTAATCCTATCCTACCAGGCCTGTGTTTCCACACATCACTAACTTAGTAAAACAAGATTGTAACCGAGTTCTTTATTCTGCACAGTGTTCTTCACACAGTTGAGCACACTGAACTTCCCTCATTGGCCTCAACGTCTGTTTTCAATAATTATCTACCTACTGAAAGATGACCTTAGTTGAATAATGGGTTGCCCACAGTGTTCTTTCACGGAGTTGAATATATCACACTGAGCATATACTTCCATGCATGTGTTTTCAAACATTACTAACAGTGCGACAACTTGGTAACGGAATATTGCATTCTGTACAGTGTTATTCCACAGAGTTGAGCACCCTGCACTTCCATCATTGGTCTCAGCATTTGTTACCACTCGATATCAACCTAGGGAATCACGATGGTAGATGAATGATGAGTTCCCCACAGTGTTCTTTCACAGGGTTGGGTACATACACTCATCTTAGTCTTCCATGCAGGAGTTTCTGCACATTATCAACATACGAAACAAAATTTTAACTGAATACTGGATTCTGTAATGTTTCACCGAGTTGAGCACACTGCACTTCCCTCATTGGTCTTTGCCTCTACATTCGAACACTATTCACTGGGTGAAAGATGATAATAGTTGAATGATGCTTTCTCCAGTGTTCTTTCACAGAGGTAAGTATATAATATTTATCGTATTCCTCATGCATGTGTTTTCTAACATTACTAGCTTTGTGAAACCACATGGTAACTGAATGCTGCATTCTGCCCAGTGTTGTTTCACGGAGTCAAGCAACCTGCACTTCCTCCATTGGTCTCAGCATTTGTTTTTATTCACTGTCAACCTAGGGAATCCTGATGGCAGTTGAACGATGCATTCCCGACAGTGTTCGTTCACAGAGTTGAGTATATAACCTTCATCTTATACTTCCAGGCCTGTGTTTTGATACGTTACTAACTTCCTAAAACAAGATTGTAACCGAGACTTTTATTCTGAACCGTGTTGTTTCCCAGAGTTGAGCACACTGCTCTCGTCCCTCACTGATCTCAGCATGTGTTTTCAATCACTATCAACCTGGGGAAACATGGCGGTAATGGTATAATGGGCTCCCCACAGTGTTCCTTCACAGAGTTGGGTATACAACACTTCCTTATACTTCCATGCATGTGTTTTCATAGAATACTTACCTTGTTTTACAACACAGTGTCTTAATCCTGCATTCTGCGCAGTGTTTTTTTCACAGATGTGAGCATCATGCACTTCCCTAATTGGTCTCCACATCTGTTTCCAATCACTATCAACCTGGAGAAACATGAAGGTAGTTGAACGATGGGTTCCGGACACTGTTCTTTCACAGAGTGGAGTACATAACACTCAGGTCATACTTCCATGCTGAAGTTTTTGCACATTACCAACGTAGTGAGACAAATTTGTAACTGAAAGCTGGATTCTGCAGAGTAATGTTTTACAGAGTTGAGCACACTGCCCTTCCTTCATTGGTCTTTGCCTCTGTATTCTAACACGACTCACTTAGTGAAAGCTGATGATTGTTGAATGATGCGTTCTCCACATTGTTCTTTCACAGTGTTCGGTATATAACACCTACCGTATACTTCCATGCATGTGTTTTCAAACTTTCCTAACCTAGTGAAACAACATGGTAACTGAATGCTGCATTCCGCACAGCGTTGTTTCACAGAGTCAAGCAGCCTGCACTTCCTTCACTGGTCTCAACATTTGTTTTCCATCACTATCAATCTAGGGAATCATGAAGGTAGTGATTGATGCGTTCCTTACAGTGCTCTTTCACAGGGTTCAGTGTATACATTCATCTTACACTTGCATGCAAGAGCTTCTACACATGACCAACTTATTGAGACAAATTTGTAACTGAATGCTGGATTCTTCAGTGTAATGTTTCACAGAGTTGAGAACACTGCACTTCCCTCATTGGTCTTTGCCTCTGTATTCTAACACGACCCACTTGGTAAAAACTGATGATAGTTGAGTGATGCGTTCTCCACAATGTTCTTTCACAGAGTTAAGTATGTAACCCTTACCGTATTCTTTCATGCATGTGTTTTCAAACATTACTACCTTTGTGAGCCAACATGGTAACTGAAGGCTGCATTCGTCACAGTGTTGTTTCACAGAGTCGAGCACCGTGCACTTCCTTCACTGGTCTCATCATTCGTTTGTTTTTATTCACTACCAACCTAGGGAATCATGATGGTAGTTGATGGATGCATTCCCCACATTGTTCCTTCACAGAGTTGAGTAGGTAACACTAATCTTATCCTACCAGGCCTGTGTTTTCACACATTGATAACTTAGTAAAACAAGATTGTAACCGAGTTCTTTATTCTGCACAGTGTTCTTCACACAGTTGAGCACACTGAACTTCCCTCATTGGACTCAACATCTGTTTTCAATAATTATCTACCTACTGAAAGATGACCTTAGTTGAATAATGGGTTGCCCACAGTGTTCTTTCACGGGGTTGAGTATATCACACTGAGCATATACTTCCATGCATGTGTTTTCAAACATTACTAACAGTGCGACAACTTGGTAACTGAATATTGCATTCTGTACAGTGTTATTCCACAGAGTTGAGCACCCTGCACTTCCATCATTGGTCTCAGCATTTGTTTCCTCTCACTATCAACCTAGGGAATCACGATGGTAGCTGAATGATGAGTTCCCCACAGTGTTCTTTCACAGGGTTGGGTACATACACTCATCATATACTTCCATGCAGGAGTTTCTGCACATTATCAACATACGAAACAAAATTTTAACTGAATACTGGATTCTGTAATGTTTCACAGAGTTGAGCACACTGCACTTCCCTCATTGGTCTTTGCCTCTACATTCGAACACTATTCACTGAGTGAAAGATGATAATAGTTGAATGATGTTTTCTCCAGTGTTCTTTCACAGAGGTAAGTATATAATATTTATCGTATTCTTCATGCATGTGTTTTCTAACATTACTAGCTTTGTGAAACCACACGGTAACTGAATGCTGCATTCTGCCCAGTGTTGTTTCACAGAGTCAAACAACCTGCACTTCCTCCATTGGTCTCAGCATTTGTTTTATTCACTGTCAACCTAGGGAATCCTGATGGCAGTTGAACGATGCATTCCCGACAGTGTTAGTTCACAGAGTTGAGTATATAACCTTCATCTTATACTTCCAGGCCTGTGTTTTGATACGTTACTAACTTACTAAAACAAGATTGTAACCGAGACTTTTATTATGAACCGTGTTGTTTCCCAGAGTTGAGCACACTGCTCTCGTCCCTCACTGATCTCAGCATGTGTTTTCTATCACTATCAACCTGGGGAAACATGGCGGTAATGGGTATAATGGGCTCCCCACAGTGTCCTTCACAGGTTGAGTATACAACACTTCCTTATACTTCCATGCATGTGTTTTCAAGAATACTTACCTTGTTTTACAACACAGTGTCTTAATCCTGGAATTCTGCGCAGTGTTTTTCACAGATGTGAGCATCCTGCACTTCCCTAATTGGTCTCCACATCTGTTTCCAATCACTATCCAACCTGGAGAAACTTATGAAGGTAGTTGAACAGTGGGTTCCCGACACTGTTCTTTCACAGAGTGGAGTACATAACACTCAGGTCATACTTCCATGCTGAAGTTTTGCACATTACCAACGTAGTGAGACAAATTTGTAACTGAAAGCTGGATTCTGCAGAGTAATGTTTCTGAGTTGAGCACACTGCCCTTCCTTCATTGGTCTTTGCCTCTGTATTCTAACACGACTCACTTAGTGAAAGCTGATGATTGTTGAATGATGCGTTCTCCACATTTGTTCTTTCACAGTGTTAGGTATATAACACCGTATACTTCCATGCATGTGTTTTCTGTTCTAACCTAGTGAAACAACATGGTAACTGAATGCTGCATTCCGCACAGTGTTGTTTCACCAGAGTCAAGCAGCCTGCACTTCCTTCACTGGTCTCAACATTTGTTTTCCATCACTATCCATCTAGGGAATCATGATGGTAGTGAATGATGCGTTCCTTACAGTGTTCTTTCACAGAGTTCAGTATGTACATTCATCTCACACTTGCATGCAAGAGTTTCTACACATGACCAACTTATTGAGACAAATTTGTAACTGAATGCTGGATTCTTCAGTGTAATGTTTCACAGAGTTGAGAACACTGCTCTTCCCTCATTGGTCTTTGCCTCTGTATTCTAAAACTACCCGCTTAGTAAAAGCTGATGATAGTTGAGTGATGCGTTCTCCACAATGTTCTTTCACACAGTTAAGTATGTAACCCTTACCGTATTCTTTCATGCATGTGTTTTCAAACATTACTACCTTTGTGAACCAACATGGTAACTGAAGGCTGCATTCCTCACAGTGTTGTTTCACAGAGTCGAGCACCGTGCACTTCCTTCACTGGTCTCATCATTCGTTTGTTATTATTCACTACCAACCTAGGGAATCATGATGGTAGTTGACGGATGCATTCCCCACATTGTTCCTTCACAGAGTTGAGTAGGTAACACTAATCTTATCCTACCAGGCCTGTGTTTCCACGCATTACTAACTTAGTAAAACAAGATTGTAACCGAGTTCTTTATTCTGCACAGTGTTCTTCACACAGTTGAGCACACTGAGCTTCCCTCATTGGCCTCAACGTCTGTTTTCAATAATTATCTACCTACTGAAAGATGACCTTAGTTGAATAATGGGTTGCCCACAGTATTCTTCTGAGTTGAGTATATCACACTGAGCATATACTTTATGCATGTGTTTTCAAACATTACTAACAGTGCGACAACTTGGTAACCGAATATTGCATTCTGTACAGTGTTATTCCACAGAGTTGAGCACCCTGCACTTCCATCATTGGTCTCAGCATTTGTTTCCACTCACTATCAACCTAGGGAATCACGATGGTAGCTGAATGATGAGTTCCCCACAGTGTTCTTTCACAGGCTTAGGTACATACACTCATCTTATACTTCCATGCAGGAGTTTCTGCACATTATCAACATACGAAACAAAATTTTAACCGAATACTGGATTCTGTAACGTTTCACAGAGTTGAGCATACTGCACTTCCCTCATTGGTCTTTGCCTCTACATTCGAACACTATTCACTTAGTGAAAGATGATAATAGTTGAATGATGCTCTCTCCAGTGTTCTTTCACAGAGGTAAGTATATAATATTTATCGTATTCTTCATGCATGTGTTTTCTAACATTACTAGCTTTGTGAAACCACATGGTAACTGAATGCTGCATTCTGCACAGTGTTGTTTCACAGAGTCAAGCAACCTGCACTTCCTCCATTGGTCTCAGCATTTGTTTTATTCACTATCAACCTAGGGAATCATGATGGCAGTTGAACGATGCATTCCCGACAGTGTTCGTTCACAGAGTTGAGTATATAACCTTCATCTTATACTTCCCGGCCTGTGTTTTGATACGTTACTAACTTACTAAAACAAGATTGTAACCGAGACTTTTATTCTGAACCGTGTTGTTTCCCAGAGTTGAGCACACTGCTCTCGTCCCTCACTGATCTCAGCATGTGTTTTCAGTCACTATCAACCTGGGGAAACATGGCGGTAATGGTATAATGGGCTCCCCACAGTGTTCCTTCACAGAGTTGAGTATACAACACTTCCTTATACATCCATGCATGTGTTTTCAAAGAATACTTACCTTGTTTTACAACACAGTGTCTTAATCCTGCATTCTGCGCAGTGTTTTTTTCACAGATGTGAGCATCCTGCACTTCCCTAATTGGTCTCCACATCTGTTAACAATCACTATCAACCTGGAGAAACATGAACGTAGTTGAACGATGGGTTCCCGACACTGTTCTTTCACAGAGTGGAGTACATAACACTCAGGTCATACTTCCATGCTGAAGTTTTTGCACATTACCAACGTAGTGAGACAAATTTGTAACTGAAAGCTGGATTCTGCAGGGTAATGTTTCACAGAGTTGAGCACACTGCCCTTCCTTCATTGGTCTTTGCCTCTGTATTCTAACACGACTCACTTAGTGAAAGCTGATGATTGTTGAATGATGCGTTCTCCACATTGTTCTTTTACAGTGTTAGGTATATAACACCTACCGTATACTTCCATGCATGTGTTTTCAAACATTCCTAACCTAGTGAAACAACATGGTAACTGAATGCTGCATTCCGCACAGTGTTGTTTCACAGAGTCAAGCAGCCTGCACTTCCTTCACTGGTCTCAACATTTGTTTTCCATCACTATCCATCTAAGGAATCATGATGGTAGTGAATGATGCGTTCCTTACAGTGTTCTTTCACAGAGTTCAGTATATACATTCATCTTCCACTTGCATGCAAGAGTTTCTACACATGACCAACTTATTGAGACAAATTTGTAACTGAATGCTGGATTCTTCGGTGTAATGTTTCACAGAGTTGAGAACACTGCACTTCCCTCATTGGTCTTTGCCTCTGTATTCTAACACTACCCGCTTAGTAAAAGCTGATGATAGTTGAGTGATGCGTTCTCCACAATGTTCTTTCACAGAGATAAGTATGTAACCCTTACCGTATTCTTTCATGCATGTGTTTTCAAACATTACTACCTTTGTGAACCAACATGGTAACCGAATGCTGCATTCCTCACAGTGTTGTTTCACAGAGTCGAGCACCCTGCACTTCCTTCACTGGTCTCATCATTCGTTAGTTTTTATTCACTACCAACCTAGGGAATCATGATGGTAGTTGACGGATGCATTCCCCACATTGTTCCTTCACAGAGTTGAGTATGTAACACTAATCTTATACTACCAGGCCTGTGTTCTCACACCTTGCTAACTTAGTAAAACAAGATTGTTAACCGAGTTCTTTATTCTGCCGTGTTCTTCACACAGTTGGGCACACTGAACTTCCCTCATTGGCCTCAACGTCTGTTTTCAATAATTATCTACCTACTGAAGATGACCTTAGTTGAATAATGGGTTGCCCACAGTGTTCTTTCACGGAGTTGAGTATATCACACTGAGCATATACTTCCATGCATGTGTTTTCAAACATTACTAACAGTGCGACAACTTAGTAACGAATATTGCATTCTGTACAGTGTTATTCCACAGAGTTGAGCACCCTGCACTCCATCATTGGTCTCAGCATTTGTTTCACTCACTATCAACCTAGGAATCACGATGAGTAGCTGAATGATGAGTTCCCCACAGTGTTCTTTCACAGGGTTGGGTACATACCTCATCTTATATACTTCCATGCAGGAGTTTCTGCACATTATCAACATACGAAACAAAATTTTAACTGAATACTGGATTCTGTAATGTTTCACCGAGTTGAGCACACTGCACTTCCCTCATTGGTCTTTGCCTCTACATTCGAACACTATTCACTGAGTGAAAGATGATAATAGTTGAATGATACTTTCTCCAGTGTTCTTTCACAGAGTAGTATATAATATTTGTCAGTATTCTTCATGCATGTGTTTTCTAACATTACTAGCTTTGTGAAACCACACGGTAACTGAATGCTGCATTCTGCCCAGTGTTGTTTCACAGAGTCAAGCACAACCTGCACTTCCTCCATTGGTCTCAGCATTTGTTTTTATTCACTGTCCAACCTAGGGAATCATGATGGCAGTTGACAGTGCATTCCCGGCAGTGTTCGTTCACAGAGTTAATTATATAACCTTCATCTTATACTTTGAGCCTGTGTTTTGATACGTTACTAACTAAAACAAGATTGTAGCAGTTTTATTCTGAACCGTGTTGTTTCCCAGAGTTGAGCACACTGCTCGTCCCTCATTGATCTCAGCATGTGTTTCAATCACTATCAACCTGGGGAAACGTGGTGGTAATGGTATAATGGGCTCCCCACAGTGTTCCTTCACAGAGTTGAGTATACAACACTTCCTTATACTTCCATGCATGTGTTTTCAAAGAATACTTACCTTGTTTTACAACACAGTGTCTTAATCCTGCATTCTGCGCAGTGTTTTTTCACAGATGTGAGCATCCTGCACTTCCCTAATGGGTCTCCACATCTGTTTCCAATCACTATCAACCTGGAGAAACATGAAGGTAGTTGAACGATGGGTTCCCAACACCGTTGTTTCACAGAGTGGAGTATATAACACTCAGGTCATGCTTCCATGCTGAAGTTTTTACACATTACCAACGTAGTGAGACAAATTTGTAACTGAAAGCTGGATTCTGCAGGGTAATGTTTCACAGAGTTGAGCACACTGCCCTTCCTTCATTGGTCTTTGCCTCTGTATTCTAACACGACTCACTTAGTGAAAGCTGATGATTGTTGAATGATGCGTTCTCCACATTGTTCTTTCACAGTGTTAGGTATATAACACCTACCGTACACTTCCATGCATGTGTTTTCAAACTTTCCTAACCTAGTGAAACAACATGGTAACTGAATGCTGCATTCCGCACAGTGTTGTTTCACAGAGTCAAGCAGCCTGCACTTCCTTCACTGGTCTCAACATTTGTTTTCCATCACTATCCATCTAGGGAATCATGATGGTATTGAATGATGCGTTCCTTACAGTGTTCTTTCACAGAGTTCAGTATATACATTCATCTTACACTTGCATGCAAGAGTTTCTACACATGACCAACTTATTGAGACAAATTTGTAACTGAATGCTGGATTCTTCAGTGTAATGTTTCACAGAGTTGAGAACACTGCTCCTCCCTCATTGGTCTTTGCCTCTGTATTCTAACACTACCCGCTTAGTAAAAGCTGATGATAGTTGAGTGATGCGTTCTCCACAATGTTCTTTCACAGAGTTAAGTATGTAACACTTACCGTATTCTTTCATGCATGTGTTTTCAAACATTACTACCTTTGTGAACCAACATAGTAACTGAAGGCTGCATTCCTCACAGTGTTGTTTCACAGAGTCGAGCACCGTGCACTTCCTTCACTGGTCTCATCATTCGTTTATTTTTATTCACTACCCACCTAGGGAATCATGATGGTAGTTGATGGATGCATTTCCCACATTGTTCCTTCACAGAGTTGAGTAGGTAACACTAATCTTATCCTACCAGCCCTGTGTTTCCACACATCACTAACTTAGTAAAACAAGATTGTAACCGAGTTCTTTATTCTGCACAGTGTTCTTCACACAGTTGAGCACACTGAACTTCCCTCATTGGCCTCAGCGTCTGTTTTCAATAATTATCTACCTACTGAAAGATGACCTTAGTTGAATAATGGGTTGCCCACAGTGTTCTTTCACGGAGTTGAATATATCACACTGAGCATATACTTCCATGCATGTGTTTTCAAACATTACTAACAGTGCGACAACTTGGTAACGGAATATTGCATTCTGTACAGTGTTATTTCACAGAGTTGAGCACCCTGCACTTCCATCATTGGTCTCAGCATTTGTTTCCACTCACTATCAACCTAGGGAATCACGATGGTAGATGAATGATGAGTTCCCCACAGTGTTCTTTCACAGGGTTGGGTACATACACTCATCTTAGTCTTCCATGCAGGAGTTTCTGCACATTATCAACACACGAAACAAAATTTTAACTGAATACTGGATTCTGTAATGTTTCACCGAGTTGAGCACACTGCACTTCCCTCATTGGTCTTTGCCTCTACTTTCGAACACTATTCACTGAGTGAAAGATGATAATAGTTGAATGATGCTTTCTCCAGTGTTCTTTCACAGAGGTAAGTATATAATATTTATCGTATTCTTCATGCATGTGTTTTCTAACATTACTAAGCTTTGTGAAACCACACGGTAACTGAATGCTGCATTCTGCCCAGTGTTGTTTCACAGAGTCAAGCACAACCTGCACTTCCTCCATTGGTCTCAGCATTTGTTTTTATTCACTGTCCAACCTAGGGAATCATGATGGCAGTTGACAGTGCATTCCCGGCAGTGTTCGTTCACAGAGTTAATTATATAACCTTCATCTTATACTTTGAGCCTGTGTTTTGATACGTTACTAACTAAAACAAGATTGTAGCAGTTTTATTCTGAACCGTGTTGTTTCCCAGAGTTGAGCACACTGCTCGTCCCTCACTAGTCTCAGCATGTGTTTTCAATCACTATCAACCTGGAAACATGGCGGTAATGGTATAATGGGCTCCCCACAGTGTCCTTCACAGGTTGAGTATACAACACTTCCTTATACTTCCATGCATGTGTTTTCAAGAATACTTACCTTGTTTTACAACACAGTGTCTTAATCCTGGAATTCTGCGCAGTGTTTTTCACAGATGTGAGCATCCTGCACTTCCCTAATTGGTCTCCACATCTGTTTCCAATCACTATCCAACCTGGAGAAACTTATGAAGGTAGTTGAACAGTGGGTTCCCGACACTGTTCTTTCACAGAGTGGAGTACATAACACTCAGGTCATACTTCCATGCTGAAGTTTTGCACATTACCAACGTAGTGAGACAAATTTGTAACTGAAAGCTGGATTCTGCAGAGTAATGTTTCTGAGTTGAGCACACTGCCCTTCCTTCATTGGTCTTTGCCTCTGTATTCTAACACGACTCACTTAGTGAAAGCTGATGATTGTTGAATGATGCGTTCTCCACATTTGTTCTTTCACAGTGTTAGGTATATAACACCGTATACTTCCATGCATGTGTTTTCTGTTCTAACCTAGTGAAACAACATGGTAACTGAATGCTGCATTCCGCACAGTGTTGTTTCACCAGAGTCAAGCAGCCTGCACTTCCTTCACTGGTCTCAACATTTGTTTCCATCACTATCCATCTAGGGAATCATGATGGTAGTGAATGATGCGTTCCTTACAGTGTTCTTTCACAGAGTTCAGTATATACATTCATCTTACACTTGCATGCAAGAGTTTCTACACATGACCAACTTATTGAGACAAATTTGTAACTGAATGCTGGATTCTCCAGTGTAATGTTTCACAGAGTTGAGAACACTGCTCTTCCCTCATTGGTCTTTGCCTCTGTATTCTAACACTACCCGCTTAGTAAAAGCTGATGATAGTTGAGTGATGCGTTCTCCACAATGTTCTTTCACAGAGTTAAGTATGTAACACTTACCGTATTCTTTCATGCATGTGTTTCAAACATTACTACCTTTGTGAACCAACATGGTAACTGAAGGCTGCATTCGTCTGGTGTTGTTTCACAGAGTCGGACACCGTGCACTTCCTTCACTGGTCTCATCGATGCGTTTGTTTTTATTCACTACCAACCTAGGGAATCATGATGGTAGTTGATGGATGCATTCCCCACATTGTTCCTTCACAGAGTTGAGTAGGTAACACTAATCTTATCCTACCAGGCGCTGTGTTTCCACATTACTAACTTAGTAAAACAAGGTGTAACCGAGTTCTTTATTCTGCACAGTGTTCTTCACACAGTTGAGCACACTGAACTTCCCTCATTGGCTCAACGTCTGTTTTCAATGGTCATCTACCTACTGAAAGATGACCTTAGTTGAATAATGGGTTGCCCACAGTGTTCTTTCACGGAGTTGAGTATATCACACTGAGCATATGCTTCCATGCATGTGTTTTCAAACATTACTAACAGTGCGACAACTTGGTAACGGAATGTGCATTCTGTACAGTGTTATTCCACAGGGTTGAGCACCCTGCACTCTCCATCATTGGTCTCAGCATTTGTTTGACTCACTATCAACCTAGGGAATCACGATGGTAGCTGAATGATGAGTTCCCCAGTGTTCTTTCACAGGGTTGGGTACATACACTCATCTTATACTTCCATGCAGGAGTTTCTGCACATTATCAACATACGAAACAAGGGTACAACTGAGATACTGGATTCTGTAATGTTTCACCGAGTTGAGCACACTGCACTTCCCTCATTGGTCTTTGCCTCTACATTCGAACACTATTCACTGAGTGAAAGATGATAATAGTTGAATGATGCTTTCTCCAGTGTTCTTTCACAGAGGTAAGTATATAATATTTATCGTATTCTTCATGCATGTGTTTTCTAACATTGCTAACTTTGCCAGAGCACATGGTAACGGAATGCTGCATTCTGCCCAGTGTTGTTTCACAGAGTCAAGCAACCTGCACTTCCTCCATTGGTCTCAGCATTTGTTTTTATTCACTGTCAACCTAGGGAATCAGGATGGCAGTTGAACGATGCATTCCCGACAGTGTTCGTTCACAGAGTTGAGTATATAACCTTCATCTTATACTTCCAGGCCTGTGTTTTGATACGTTACTAACTTACTAAACAAGATTGTAACCGAGACTTTTATTCTGAACCGTGTTGTTTCCCAGAGTTGAGCACACTGCTCTCTTCCCTCACTGATCTCAGCATGTGTTTTCAATCACTATCAACCTGGGGAATCATGGCGGTAATGGTATAATGGGCTCCCCACAGTGTTCCTTCACAGAGTTGAGTATACAACACTTCCATGCATGTGTTTTCAAAGAATACTTACCTTGTTTTACAACACAGTGTCTTAATCCTGCATTCTGCTGGCAGTGTTTTTTCACAGATGTGAGCATCCTGCACTTCCCTAATTGGTCTCCACATCTGTTTCCAATCACTATCAACCTGGAGAAACATGAAGGTAGTTGAACGATGGGTTCCGGACACTGTTCTTTCACAGAGTGGAGTACATAACACTCAGGTCATACTTCCATGCTGAAGTTTTTGCACATTACCAACGTAGTGAGACAAATTTGTAACTGAAAGCTGGATTCTGCAGAGTAATGTTCCACAGAGTTGAGCACACTGCCCTTCCTTCATTGGTCTTTGCCTCTGTATTCTAACATGACTCACTTAGTGAAAGCTGATCATTGTTGAATGATGCGTTCTCCCCATTGTTCTTTCACAGTGTTAGGTATATAACACCTACCGTATACTTCCATGCATGTGTTTTCAAACATTCCTAACTTAGTGAAACAACATGGTAACTGAATGCTGCATTCCGCACAGTGTTGTTTCACAGGGTCAAGCAGCCTGCACTTCCTTCACTGGTCTCAACATTTGTTTTCAATCACTATCAATCTAGGGAATCATGATGGTAGTGAATGATGCATTCCTTACAGTGTTCTTTCACAGAGTTCAGTATATACATTCATCTTCCACTTGCATGCACGAGTTTCTACACATGACCAACTTATTGAGACAAATTTGTAACTGAATGCTGGATTCTTCAGTGTAATGTTTCACAGAGTTGAGAACACTGCACTTCCCTCATTGGTCTTTGCCTCTGTATTCTAACACTACCCGCTTAGTAAAAGCTAATGATAGTTGAGTGATAGGAACCTCCCCAATGTTCTTTCCTACAGAGTTAAGTATGTAACCCTTACCGTATTCTTTCATGCATGTGTTTTCAAACATTACCTTTGTGAACCAACATGGTAACTGAAGGCTGCATTCCTCACAGTGTTGTTTCACAGAGTCGAGCACCCTGCACTTCCTTCACTGGTCTCATCATTCGTTTGTTTTTATTCACTACCAACTTAGGGAATCATGATGGTAGTTGATGGATGCATTCCCCACATTGTTCCTTCACAGAGTTGAGTAGGTAACACTAATCTTATCCTACCAGGCCTGTGTTTCCACACATTACTAACTTAGTAAAACAAGATTGTAACCGAGTTCTTTATTCTGCCCAGTGTTCTTCACACAGTTGAGCACACTGAACTTCCCTCATTGGCCTCAACGTCTGTTTTCAATAATTATCTACCTACTGAAAGATGACCTTAGTTGAATAATGGGTTGCCCACAGTGTTCTTTCACGGAGTTGAGTATACCACACTGAGCATATACTTCCATGCATGTGTTTTCAAACATTACTAACAGTGCGACAACTTAGTAACGGAATATTGCATTCTGTACAGTGTTATTCCACAGAGTTGAGCACACTGCACTTCCATCATTGGTCTCAGCATTTGTTTCACTCACTATCAACCTAGGAATCACGATGAGTAGCTGAATGATGAGTTCCCCACAGTGTTCTTTCACAGGGTTGGGTACATACCTCATCTTATATACTTCCATGCAGGAGTTTCTGCACATTATCAACATACGAAACAAAATTTTAACCGAATACTGGATTCTGTAATGTTTCACCAAGTTGAGCACACTGCACTTCCCTCATTGGTCTTTGCCTCTACATTCGAACACTATTCACTGAGTGAAAGATGATAATAGTTGAATGATACTTTCTCCAGTGTTCTTTCACAGAGGTAAGTATATAATATTTATCGTATTCTTCATGCATGTGTTTTCTAACATTACTAGCTTTGTGAAACCACATGGTAACTGAATGCTGCATTCTGCACAGTGTTGTTTCACAGAGTCAAGCCACCTGCACTTCCTCCATTGGTCTCAGCATTTGTTGTTATTCACTATCAACCTAGGGAATCATGATGGCAGTTGAACGATGCATTCCCGACAGTGTTCGTTCACAGAGTTGATTATATAACCTTCATCTTATACTTCCAGGCCTGTGTTTTGATACGTTACTAACTTACTAAAACAAGATTGTAACCGAGACTTTTATTCTGAACCGTGTTGTTTCCCAGAGTTGAGCACACTGCTCTCGTCCCTCACTGATCTCAGCATGTGTTTTCAATCACTATCAACCTGGGGAAACATGGCAGTAATGGTATAATGGGCTCCCCACAGTGTTCCTTCACAGAGTTGAGTATACAACACTTCCTTATACTTCCATGCATGTGTTTTCAAAGAATACTTACCTTGTTTTACAACACAGTGTCTTAATCCTGGAATTCTGCGCAGTGTTTTCTTCACAGATGTGAGCATCCTGCACTTCCCTAATTGGTCTCCACATCTGTTTCCAATCACTATCAACCTGGAGAAACATGAAGGTAGTTGAACGATGGGTTCCCGACACTGTTCTTTCACAGAGTGGAGTACATAACACTCAGGTCATACTTCCATGCTGAAGTTTTGCACATTACCAACGTAGTGAGACAAATTTGTAACTGAAAGCTGGATTCTGCAGAGTAATGTTTCACAGAGTTGAGCACACTGCCCTTCCTTCATTGGTCTTTGCCTCTGTATTCTAACACGACTCACTTAGTGAAAGCTGATGATTGTTGAATGATGCGTTCTCCACATTGTTCTTTCACAGTGTTAGGTATATAACACCCACCGTATACTTCCATGCATGTGTTTTCTGTTCTAACCTAGTGAAACAACATGGTAACTGAATGCTGCATTCCGCACAGTGTTGTTTCACCAGAGTCAAGCAGCCTGCACTTCCTTCACTGGTCTCAACATTTGTTTTCCATCACTATCCATCTAGGGAATCATGATGGTAGTGAATGATGCGTTCCTTACAGTGTTCTTTCACAGAGTTCAGTATATACATTCATCTTACGCTTGCATGCAAGAGTTTCTACACATGACCAACTTATTGAGACAAATTTGTAACTGAATGCTGGATTCTTCAGTGTAATGTTTCACAGAGTTGAGAACACTGCTCTTCCCTCATTGGTCTTTGCCTCTGTATTCTAACACTACCCGCTTAGTAAAAGCTGATGACAGTTGAGTGATGCGTTCTCCACAATGTTCTTTCACAGAGTTAAGTATGTAACCCTTACCGTATTCTTTCATGCATGTGTTTTCAAACATTACTACCTTTGTGAACCAACATGGTAACTGAAGGCCGCATTCCTCACAGTGTTGTTTCACAGAGTCGAGCACCGTGCACTTCCTTCACTGGTCTCATCATTCGTTTGTTTTTATTCACTACCAACCTAAGGAATCATGATGGTAGTTGATGGATGCATTCCCCACATTGTTCCTTCACAGAGTTGAGTAGGTAACACTAATCTTATCCTACCAGGCCTGTGTTTCCACACATTACTAACTTAGTAAAACAAGATTGTAACTGAGTTCTTTATTCTGCACAGTGTTCTTCACACAGTTGAGCACACTGAACTTCCCTCATTGGCCTCAACGTCTGTTTTCAATAATTATCTACCTACTGAAAGATGACCTTATTTGAATAATGGGTTGCCCACAGTGTTCTTTCACGGAGTTGAGTATATCACACTGAGCATATACTTCCATGCATGTGTTTTCAAACATTACTAACAGTGCCACAACTTGGTAACTGAATATTGCATTCTGTACAGTGTTATTCCACAGAGTTGAGCACCCTGCACTTCCATCATTGGTCTCGCATTTGTTTCCACTCACTATCAACCTAGGGAATCACGATGGTAGCTGAATGATGAGTTCCCCACAGTGTTCTTTCACAGGCTTGGTTACATACACTCATCTTATACTTCCATGCAGGAGTTTCTGTACATTATCAACATACGAAACAAAATTTTTAACCAATACTGATTCTGTAATGTTTCAGAGTTGAAAGCACACTGCACTTCCCTCATTGGTCTTGCCTCTTACATTCGGAACACTGTTCACCGAGTGAAAGATGATAATAGTTGAATGGGATGCTTTCCAGTGTTCTTCACAGAGGTAAGTATAGTCATTTATCGTATTCTTCATGCAGCTGTGCTTTCTAACATACTAGCTTGTGAAACCACATGTGGTAACTGAATGCTGCATTCTGCAGCCAGGTTATTTCGTCAGAGTCATGTAACCTGCACCTCTCCTCCATTGGTCTCAGCATTTGTTTTTATTCACTATCAACCTAGGGAATCATGATGGCAGTTGAACGATGCATTCCCGACAGTGTTCGTTCACAGAGTTGAGTATATAACCTTCATCTTATACTCAGGCCTGTGTTTTGATACGTTACTAACTTACTAAAACAAGATTGTAACCGAGACTTTTATTCTGAACTGTGTTCTTTCCCAGAGTTGAGCACACTGCTCTCGTCCCTCATTGATCTCAGCATGTGTTTTCAATCACTATCAACCTGGGGAAACGTGGCGGTAATGGTATACTGGGCTCCCCACAGTGTTCCTTCACAGAGTTGAGTATACAACACTTCCTTATACTTCCATGCATGTATTTTCAAAGAATGCTTACCTTGTTTTACAACACAGTGTCTCAATCCTGCATTCTGCGCAGTGTTTTTTTCACAGATGTGAGCATCCTGCACTTCCCTAATTGGTCTCCACATCTGTTTCCAATCACTATCAACCTGGAGAAACATGAAGGTAGTTGAACGATGGGTTCCCAACACTGTTCTTTCACAGAGTGGAGTACATAACACTCAGGTCATACTTCCATGCTGAAGTTTTTACACATTACCAACGTAGTGAGACAAATTTGTAACTGAAAGCTGGATTCTGCAGAGTAATGTTTCACAGAGTTGAGCACACTGCCCTTCCTTCATTGGCCTTTGCCTCTGTATTCTAACACGACTCACTTAGTGAAAGCTGATGATTGTTGAATGATGCGTTCTCCACATTGTTCTTTCACAGTGTTAGGTAGATAACACCTACCATATACTTCCATGCATGTGTTTTCAAACATTCCTAACTTAGTGAAACAACATGGTAACTGAATGCTGCATTCCGTACAGTGTTGTTTCAACAGAGCTTTCGCAAGCAGCCTGCACCTCCTTCACTGGTCTCAACATTTGTTTTCACCACTATCAATCTAGGGAATCATGATGTGGAAGAAATGATGCGTTCCTTACAGTGCTCTTTCACAGAGTTCAGTATATACATCCATCTTACACTTGCATGCAAGAGTTTCTACACATGACCAACTTATTGAGACAAATTTGTAACTGAATGCTGATTCTTCAGTGTAATGTTTCACAGAGTTGAGAACACTGCACTTCCCTCATTGGTCTTTGCCTCTGTATTCTAACACTACCCACTTAGTAAAGCTGATGATAGTTGAGTGATGCGTTCTCCACAATGTTCTTTCACAGAGTTAAGTATGTAACACTTACCGTATTTTTTCATGCATGTGTTTTCAAACATTACTACCTTTGTGAACCAACATGGTAACTGAAGGCTGCATTCCTCACAGTGTTGTTTCACAGAGTCGAGCACCGTGCACTTCCTTCACTGGTCTCATCATTCGTTTGTTTTTATTCACTACCAACCTAGGGAATCATGATGGTAGTTGATGGATGCATTCCCTACATTGTTCCTTCACAGAGTTGAGTAAAAATACCAATTTGACATTACCAAACAGCCACACATCACTAACTTAGTAAAACAAGATTGTAACTGACTTCTTTATTGTGCACAGTGTTCTTCACACAGTTGAGCACACTGAACTTCCCTCATTGGCCTCAACGTCTGTTTTCAATAATTATCTACCTACTGAAAGATGACCTTAGTTGAATAATGGGTTCCCCACAGTGTTCTTTCACGGAGTTGAGTATATCTCACTGAGCATATACTTCCATGCATGCGTTTTCAAACATTACTAACAGTGCGACAACTTGGTAACTGAATATTGCATTCTGTACAGTGTTATTCCACAGAGTTGAGCACCCTGCACTTCCATCATTGGTCTCAGCATTTGTTTCCACTCACTATCAACCTAGGGAATCATGATGGTAGCTGAATGATGAGTTCCCCACAGTGTTCTTTCACAGGGTTGGGCATGTACACTGCATTCCATATTTCATGCAGTTTCACACACAACAGATACACAACAAATTAAATCTATCACTGGATTTTGTTTGGAAAGTTGAGTTGCCACTGCACTTCCTCATTGGTCTTTGCCTCTACATTCGAACACTATTCACTTAGTGAAAGATGATAATAGTTGAATGATGCTTTCTCCAGTGTTCTTTCACAGAGGTAAGTATATAATATTTATCGTATTCTTCATGCATGTGTTTTCTAACATTACCAGCTTTGTGAAACCACATGGTAACTGAATGCTGCATTCTGCACAGTGTTGTTTCACAGAGTCAAGCAACCTGCACTTCCTCCATTGGTCTCACCATTTGTTTTTATTCACTATCAACCTAGGGAATCATGATGGCAGTTGAACGATGCATTCCCGACAGTGTTCGTTCACAGAGTTGAGTATATAACCTTCATCTTATACTTCCAGGCCTGTGTTTTGATACGTTACTAACTTACTAAAACAAAATTGTAACCGAGACTTTTATTCTGAACCGTGTTGTTTCCCAGAGTTGAGCACACTGCCTCGCCCCTCATTGATCGTAGCATGTGTTTTCAATCACTATCAACCGAAACATGGCGGTAATGGCATAATGGGCCCCCACAGTGTTCCTTCTCAGAGTTGAGTATGTCAACACTTCCTTATACTCCATGCATGTTTTCAAAGAATACTTACCTTGTTTTACAACACAAAGTGTCTTAATTCCGCATTCTGCGTGGTGTTTTTTTCACAGATGCAGTATCCTGTACTTCCCTAATAGTCTCACATCTGTTTCCAATCACTATCAACCTGGAGAAACATGAAGGTAGTTGAACGATGGGTTCCCAGCACTGATCTTTCACAGAGTGGAGTATATAACACTCAGGTCATACTTCCATGCTGAAGTTTTTACACATTACCAACGTAGTGAGACAAATTTGTAACTGAAAGCTGGATTCTGCAGAGAAATGTTTCACAGAGTTGAGCACACTGCCCTTCCTTCATTGATCTTTGCCTCTGTGTTCTAACACGACTCACTTAGTGAAAGCTGATGATTGTTGAATGATGCGTTCTCCACATTGTTCTTTCAGAGTGTTAGGTAGATAACACCTACCGTATACTTCCATGCATGTGTTTTCAAACATTCCTAACTTAGTGAAACAACATGGTAACTGAATGCTGCATTCCGCACAGTGTTGTTTCACAGAGTCAAGCAGCCTGCACTTCCTTCACTGGTCTCAACATTTGTTTTCCATCACTATCCATCTAGGGAATCATGATGGTAGTGAATGATGCGTTCCTTACAGTGTTCTTTCACAGAGTTCAGTATATATATTCATCTTCCATTTAGGTGTAGAAGCTTTGGCACATACTAATTCGAGAGACAAATTTGTAACTGAATGCTGGATTCTTCAGTGTAATGTTTCACAGAGTTGAGAACACTGCACTTCCCTCATTGGTCTTTGCCTCTGTATTCTAACACCACCACTTAGTAAAAGCTGTGATGATAGCTGAGTGATGCCTTCCACAATGTTCTTCACAGAGTTGGGTATGTAACTCCACGTATTCTTTTCATGCATGCAGCCAAACATTACTACCTTTGTGAACCAACATGGTAACTGAAGGCTGCATTCCTCACAGTGTTGTTTCACAGAGTCGAGCACCGTGCACTTCCTTCACTGGTCTCATCATTCGTTTGTTTTTATTCACTACCAACCTAGGGAATCATGATGGTAGTTGATGGATGCATTCCCACATTGTTCCTTCACAGAGTTGAGTAGGTAACACTAATCTTATCCTACCAGGCCTGTGTATCCACACATTACTAACTAGGTAAAACAAGATTGTAACCGAGTTCTTTATTCTGCACAGTGTTCTTCACACAGTTGAGCACACTGAACTTCCCTCATTGGCCTCAACGTCTGTTTTCAATAATTATCTACCTACTGAAAGATGACCTTAGTTGAATAATGGGTTCCCCACAGTGTTCTTTCACGGAGTTGAGTATATCTCACTGAGCATATACTTCCATGCATGTGTTTTCAAACATTACTAACAGTGCGACAACTTGGTAACGGAATATTGCATTCTGTACAGTGTTATTCCACAGAGCTGAGCACCCTGCACTTCCATCATTGGTCTCAGCATTTGTTTCCACTCACTATCAACCTAGGGAATCACGATGGTAGCTGAATGAGGAGTTCCCCACAGTGTTCTTTCACAGGGTTGGGTACGTACACTCATCTTATACTTCCATGCAGGAGTTTCTGCACATTATCAACATACGAAACAAAATTTTAACCGAATACTGGATTCTGTAATGTTTCACAGAATTGAGCACACTGCACTTCCCTCATTGGTCTTTGCCTCTACATTCGAACACTATTCACTGAGTGAAAGATGATAATAGTTGAATGATGCTTTCTCCAGTGTTCTTTCACAGAGGTAAGTATATAATATTTATCGGATTCTTCATGCATGTGTTTTCTAACATTACTAGCTTTGTGAAACCACATGGTAACTGAATGCTGCATTCTGCCCAGTGTTGTTTCACAGAGTCAAGCAACCTGCACTTCCTCCATTGGTCTCAGCATTTGTTTTTATTCACTGTCAACCTAGGGACTCCTGATGGCAGTTGAACGATGCATTCCCGACAGTGTTCGTTCACAGAGTTGAGTATATAACCTTCATCTTATACTTCCAGGCCTGTGTTTTGATACGTTACTAACTTACCAAAACAAGATTGTAACCGAGACTTTTATTCTGAACCGTGTTGTTTCCCAGAGTTGAGCACACTGCTCTAGTCCCTCATTGATCTCAGCATGTGTTTTCAGTCACTATCAACCTTGGGAAACATGGCGGTAATGGTATAATGGGCTCCCCACAGTGTTCCTTCACAGAGTTGAGTATACAACACTTCCTTATACTTCCATGCATGTGTTTTCAAAGAATACTTACCTTGTTTTACAACACAGTGTCTTACTCCTGCATTCTGCGCAGTGTTTTTTCACAGATGTGAGCATCCCACCTTCCTAATGGGTCTCCTTACATCTGTTTCCAATCACTATCAACCTGAGAAACATGAAGGTAGTTGAACGATGGGTCTTCAGCACTGTTCTTTCACAGAGTGAGTATATAACACTCAGGTCATACTTCTCTCCATGCTGAAGTTTTTACACATTACCAACGTAGTGAGACAAATTTGTAACTGAAAGCTGGATTTCAGAGAAATACCACAGAGCTGAGCACACTGCCCTTCCTTCATTGGTTTGCCTCTGTGTTCTAACACGACCACTTTGAAGGAAAGCTGATGATTCATTGGAATGACAGTGCCTCTCGCTACTGTTCTCTTTCACAGTGTTAGGTAGACACACCTACCGTATAATTTCCATGCATGTGTTTTCAAACATTCCTAACTTAGTGAAACAACATGGTAACTGAATGCTGCATTCCGTACAGGGTTGTTTCACAGAGTCAAGCAGCCTGCACTTCCTTCACTGGTCTCAACATTTGTTTTCAATCACTATCAATCTAGGGAATCATGATGGTAGTGAATGATGCGTTCCTTACAGTGCTCTTTCACAGAGTTCAGTATATACATTCATCTTACACTTGCATGCAAGAGTTTCTACACATGACCAACTTATTGAGACAAATTTGTAACTGAATGCTGGATTCTTCAGTGTAATGTTTCACAGAGTTGAGAACACTGCACTTCCCTCATTGGTCTTTGCCTCTGTATTCTAACATGACCCACTTAGTAAAAGCTGATGATAGTTGAGTGATGCGTTCTCCACAATGTTCTTTCACAGAGTTAAGTATGTAACACGTACCGTATTCTTTCATGCATGTGTTTTCAAACATTACTACCTTTGTGAACCAACATGGTAACTGAAGGCTGCATTCGTCACAGTGTTGTTTCACAGAGTCGAGCACCGTGCACTTCCTTCACTGGTCTCATCATTCGTTTATTTTTATTCACTACCCACCTAGGGAATCATGATGGTAGTTGATGGATGCATTTCCCACATTGTTCCTTCACAGAGTTGAGTAGGTAACACTAATCTTATACTACCAGGCCTGTGTTTTCACACATTGCTAACTTAGTAAAACAAGATTGTAACTGAGTTCTTTATTCTGCACAGGGTTCTTCACACAGTTGAGCACACTGAACTTCCCTCATTAGCCTCAACGTCTGTTTTCAATAATTATCTACCTACTGAAAGATGACCTTAGTTGAATAATGGGTTGCCCACAGTGTTCTTTCACGGGGTTGAGTATATCACACTGAGCATATACTTCCATGCATGTGTTTTCAAACATTACTAACAGTGCGACAACTTGGTAACTGAATATTGCATTCTGTGCAGTGTTATTCCACAGAGTTGAGCACCCTGCACTTCCATCATTGGTCTCAGCATTTGTTTTCACTCACTATCAACCTAGGGAATCACGATGGTAGCTGAATGATGAGTTCACAAATTCTTTCTCTACAGGCTTGGGTACATACACTCATCTTATACTTCCATGCAGGAGTTTCTGCACATTATCAAAATATTACGAAACAAAATTTTAAGTGAATACTGATTCTGTAATGCTTCACAGAGTTGAGCACACTGCACTTCCCTCATTGGTCTTTGCCTCTACATTCGAACACTATTCACTTAGTGAAAGATGATAATAGTTGAATCGATGCTTTCTCCAGTGTTCTTTCACAGAGGTAAGTATATACATTATCGTATTCTTCATGCATGTGTTTTCTAACATTACTAGCTTTGTGAAACCACATGGTAACTGAATGCTGCATTCTGCACAGTGTTGTTTCACAGAGTCAAGCAACCTGTACTTCCTCCATTGGTCTCAGCATTTGTTGTTATTCACTATCAACCTAGGGAATCATGAGGGCAGTTGAACGATGCATTCCCGACAGTGTTCGTTCACAGAGTTGAGTATAGAACCTTCATCTTATACTTCCAGGCCTGTGTTTTGATACGTTACTAACTTACTAAAACAAGATTGTAACCGAGACTTTTATTCTGAACTGTGTTGTTTCGCAGAGTTGAGCACACTGCTCTCGTCACTCATTGATCTCAGCATGTGTTTTCAATCACTATCAACCTGGGGAAACATGGCGGTAATGGTATAATGGGCTCCCCACAGTGTTCCTTCACAGAGTTGAGTATACAACACTTCCATGCATGTGTTTTCAAAGAATACTTACCTTGTTTTACAACACAGTGTCTTAATCCTGCATTCTGCGCAGTGTTTTCTTCACAGATGTGAGCATCCTGCACTTCCCTAATTGGTCTCCACATCTGTTTCCAATCACTATCAACCTGAAGAAACATGAAGGTAGTTGAACGATGGGTTCCCGACACTGTTCTTTCACAGAGTGGAGTACATAACACTCAGGTCATACTTCCATGCTGAAGTTTTTGCACATTACCAACGTAGTGAGACAAATTTGTAACTGAAAGCTTGATTCTGCAGAGTAATGTTTCACAGAGTTGAGCACACTGCCCTTCCTTCATTGGTCTTTGCCTCTGTGTTCTGACACGACTCACTTAGTGAAAGCTGATGATTGTTGAATGATGCGTTCTCCACATTGTTCTCTCACAGTGTTAGGTATATAACACCTACCGTATACTTCCATGCATGTGTTTTCCAACATTCCTAACTTAGTGAAACAACATGGTAACTGAACGCTGCATTCCGCACAGTGTTGTTTCACAGAGTCAAGCAGCCTGCACTTCCTTCACTGGTCTCAACATGTGTTTTC
>JAESUZ010000047.1:600000-831567 GCA_017311185.1 Proteles cristata cristata | reverse complement strand
GCATACTTCTCAAGACTAGAACAAACTATCCAAAATTTGTATGGAACCACAAAAGACCCCGAATAGCCAAAGTAATCCTGAAAAATAAAACCAAAACGGGAGGGATCACCATCCCAGACTTTAGCCTCTATTACAAAGCTGTCATCATCAAGACAGTATGGTATTGGCACAAAAACAGACACATAGACCAATGGAACAGAATTGAGAACTCAGAAGTGGACCCAAAAGTATACAGCCAACTAATCTTTGACAAAGCAGGAAAGAATATCCACTGGAAAAAAGACAGCCTTTTTAACAGATGGTGTTGGGAGAACTGGACAGCAACATGCAGAAGAATGAAACTAGATCATTTTCTCACACCATGCACAAAAATAAACTCAAAATGGATCAAGGACCAGAACGTGAGACAGGAAACTATCAACACCCTAGAGGAGAAAGCAGGAAACAAACTCCTTGACCTCCACCGCAGCAACTTCTTATTTGACACATCCCCAAAAGCAAGGCAATCAAGAGCAAAAATAAACTGTTGGGACCTCCTCAAGATTAAAAGCTTCTGCACAGCCAAGGAAACAACCCAGAAAATTAATAGGCAACCAACGGAATGGGAAAAGATAGCTGCAAATGACATATCAGATAAAGGGTTGATATCCAGAATCTACAAGGAACTCACCAAACTACACGCCCGAAAAACAAACAACCCAGTGAAGAAATGGGCAGAAGATATGAACAGACACTTCTCCAAAAAGGACTTCCAGATGGCCAACAGACACATGAAACGATGCTCAGCATCCCGCCTCATCAGGGAAATACAAATCAAAACCACACTGAGATATCACCGCACGCCAGTCAGAGTGGCTAAAATGAGCCAATCAGAGAACTCTAGATGCTGGCGAGGATGTGGAGAAACGGGCACCCTCCTACACTGTTGATGGGAATGTAAACTGGTACAGCCCCTCTGGAAAACAGTGTGGAGGTTCCTAAGGAAATAACAATAGAACTCCCCTATGACCCAGCAATAGCACTGCTAGGAATTTACCCAAGGGATACAGAAATGCTGATGCATAGGAGCACACGTACCCCAATGTTCATAGCAGCACTCTCCACAATAGCTAAAACATGGAAAGAGCCTAAGTGTCCATCCACAGATGAATGGATCAAGAAGATGTGGTTTATCTATACCATGGAATACTACATGGCAATGAGAAACAATGAAATCTGGCCATGTGTAGCAACTGAATGGACCTTGAGGGTGTTATGCTGAGCGAAATAAGTCAGGCAGAGAAGGACAAATATCATATGTGTGCACGGATAGGAGGATTAGGAGGAACTTAACAGAGGACCAAGGGGGAGAAGAAGGGCGGAAATGGTGGGGGAAAAGGGGAGAGGCAAACCATGAGAGACTCTTGAATGCTGACAAAAACTGAGGACTGGTGGATGTGGGGGGGAGGAGGGGTGGGCATGGAGGAGGGCACATGTGGGGATGATCACTGGGTGTTATGTGGAAACTAATTTGACAATAAACTATTTGTAAATAAAAAAAATATGGAATGGCTTCTGTTTTGTAGTTATATTGTTGGTATAATATTCTTTAGTGATATGATAATTTGAAAAGCCCAAAATTTCTGAAGCAAAGGATTAATTTGTCATGAGCTTGTCAAACAAGGCCATTATTTGAAGTGGAAAAAGTTGTCCTCAGTTCATCTTCATAATTTCTGAATTTATGACATTTTCATGCTTTTATATTTATACTGAGTTCTGTATATCTTAATAAAAGCTTTTGTTGTACCCTTACACTATGGAAAGTATTTACATACTATTAAAAGCTAACATTTCTGCCAATTTATGCTATAAATAAAGAGTTGTTCTCTATAGACAGGTAACCCGATAATTTTTGACATCTGTGGCTAGCTATAATATTAAACAGAAATGGAATATGCACTCAAATGCTATTTTAGACATAAAAGAAGTAACTTTAAAAAGAATAATTTAATGTTGTGAATGATCCAAATATCAATGTTAGGATTTCTAAATCTGAAACAGACACTATTATTATATAATATACTTTATACAATGTGAGAGATGAAATAAACTTTATATTTTGTTCCGTCAGCCTCTATGTCTATACAGTGGTATCTGAGGCTTTTAATATTCCTGAAAGCCAAAAGTGTAATATTCAATAATTATGGAATTTGCAAAATATTAGGAATTTTGGGGGGAAGCCTTATTCAGATTAATATGATCATCTCCAATGTGTAATATGGATATCATATTAAATAAACCTTGAACTGGATTTTAAATTCTTCTTCCTCTATGTTAAAACTTTCCTTGTAAGATCTTTTTGAATATGCATGTGTTTTCTTTTCAATAGTGGGTATAAGTCTAATAAATTTTTTATCTTGATTATGGCATTGGAACTTAAAGATGGAGTAGTTACAAAGAGATCTATTCTCTATGCAACCAAAGCTTAATTAATCACCATTGGTGCCTCTAGTTACATATCTCATCTACTATCTTGATTGTTTTTCTTTCCAGATTAAAAACCTTCACTGTTTTCTCAGTACCTAAAAGATAAAGTTAAGTTGTTTACATACATAAAAGACCCTTTAAAGTTAGTCCTTATCTACTGTTCAGCCTCCTTTCTTATCACTTTCTCTCTGTGTCTGTCTCATTTTTCCTTGTTCCACTTATATACATCTTGCAATTCCCACATCACATTGTGCCTGTGTGCACTTGAACATGCTATTCCTTCTGGCTGGATTCTCTGTTCCCTTCATTGACACAAAGAGAACTCATTCATTTCCCAAGGCCCAGCTCAAATATTACTTTCTCTGTGAAGTTTTGCCTTACTTCCTCAGGCATAGTTAAGTTATTGCTTCCTTTTAGTTATGATATACCAGGCTGCAGTAACAAACAGATTCCAAATTTTATCACATTAGCACTGTATAAATACTTTCTTTCTCTTTTAACAGTTGTGAGAGATTTTTCAGGTTGGTGGTATAGCTCTCCTTTACATTTTTATTCAAGACTTAGCTGAGAAAGCACAGGAGTCTTCAGCACTCCTTCCATGTTGCCCTGAATGTTGACACCTGTTTACTATCACACATTTAACATATAATTGTCTTTAAGTATTTCCTCTACATACATTCTGGGTTCTGTATTTTGTTCCATTGGTCTATGTGTCTATTTTTATGTCAGGACCCTGCTGTTTTAATTACTACGGCTTTGTAATATAGTTTCAAATCAGGATGTGTGATGCTTCAAGCTTTGTGTGTTTTTTTTTTTCTTGATTGTTTTGGCTATTCAGACTCTATTGTGGTTCCATCTGAGTTTTAGGGTTTTTTTAATTTCTGTGAAAGATACCATTGTGATTTTGATAGTGATTGTGTTGAATCTATAGATGGCTTTGGCTAGCATGGACATTTTAACAATATTAGCTCTTCCCATCTATGAACATAGATTTCCTTCCACTTATTTTTGTCTTCTTCAATTTCTTTAAACAAAGTGTTGTAGTCTTCATTGTTTTTTGATCTGTTTAAGTGATTTTAAAAGATATTCTTATAAACTTTTACTGTCTCTCTCTCTCTACTAGAAATAAATAAAACATAAAAAAATTAAAAAAAAAATAAAAGGGGCGCCTGGGTGGCTTAGTCGGTTAAGCGTACGACTTTCGCTTAGGTCATGATCTCGCGGTTCGTGGGTTCGAGCCCCGCCTCGGGCTCTGTGCTGACTGCTAGCTCAGAGCCTGGAGCCTGTTTCAGTCTGTGACTCCCTCTCTCTCTGACCCTCCCCTGCTCACACTGTCTCTCTCTCCCTACTAGAAATAAAAAAGAAAAAAGAAAAAAAGAGATATTCTTATAAACTTTTAATTTGTAAAGATATGTTTAAAAAACAGCAGCATCACTCTCAACAATAGCCAAAACATGGAAAGAGCCTACGTGTCCATCAGCTGACAAATAGATCAAGAAGATGTGGTTTATCTACACAATGGAATACTACATGGCAATGAGAAAGAATGAAATCTGGCCATTTGTAGCAATGTGGATGGAACTCAAGGGTGTTATGCTCAGCAAAATAAGTCTGGCAGAGAAGGACAGATACCATATGTTTGCACATATAGGAGGATTAGGAGGAACTTAACGGAGGACTGTGGGGGAGAAAAAGGGGGAAAATAGTTTGGGAGAGGGAGGGAGGCAAACCATGAGAGGTTCTTGAATGCTGAGAACAAACTGAGGGCTGATAGGGGTGGGGGAGAGGGGAAGGGGGGTGATGGGCATGGAGGAAAAATAATAATTTAAAGAATACAAATAAAGGTAACTAAATATGTAAATAAAAAAGGAAATAAATAAATAAAATATATCCATTTCTCTAATATAAAAAAAAAAAAGTTAGCATCCTGGGGCACCTGGGTGGCTCAGTCGGTTAAGCATCAGACTTCAGCTTAGGTTATGATCTTACAGTTTGTGGGTTTGAGCCCCATGTTGGACTCTGTGCTGACAGCTAGTTCAGAGCCTGGAGCCTGCTTCAGATTCTATATCTCCCTCTCTCTCTGATCCTCCCCTGCTCATGCTGTCTGTCTCTGTCTCTCAGAAATAAATAAAATAAACAATAAAAAAATAGAAGCATTTACATTTTATCATCACCCTTAATTGAATAATGAAGTGATTGGTGATTCTAGTTTTCTTGCTTAAGCTAGTATGCAAAGTGTAATTATTTTTATGCAGTATGTCCTCTGGATACTTCTGCCCTCTGAAAATCATATTCTTTTATTTAGATTCATAGAAACTTCATTATATGAAGTGTCCATTTGTTTTAGGCAAATCTCAATTCTATATTTCATCTCAATGAAATGTTTTATGAATTTATTTGTAGATAACTAAAAACCTCCAAAATTATGACATTGTCTAATTTCTATTTTGGGGGAAATTTTATGTTTTCTGGTCAAGCCTTCTGTAAAGGAGACATGGGCTACTAACTTTGTTAACACATTTTACATTTTTTAAAGTGATATCTGTGCATTCACAAAAGTTTTAGTGCTCTTGTTCAAATATTCTGTTTATACTATGTGTGTTGGCTCTTATACATATAGCAGCATACTTACTTATGAGCCCAAGCTGGGCATTTTTGTAGTTTATGTGTAACTTGGCATAGTAAGTGGTTGGTTTTCCTCCTTCTACCAAATTGCTGAAAGGCTAGTTATATATCCTTACATGCTGGCCCACATTCCAAATTAGCTATTTTCCTTTTAAAGCATCTAGAAAATGTGTTAAAATATACGTATGTATATTATATTCTTGCTTAATTTTAACCACTTCCTATATACGTCAATTGCATTTTTAAAAAGTTGGCATCCTAGGTTGCCTTCAATTTTCTGTATACCACTGTAACAGCCCTGACCTATTTTCATACTTTTGTTTAGTTTCTTTTACTCTAGTGGGATCTACATTGGTCTGAATATTATGTTTTTGTCATAGTTTGCTTCATGGTCTTTCCTTTTTCATACAAGATTCCTGGTGACATTTTGTTTAAGAGGAGCCTGTAAGGCCTGCAGTAAGAGTTGTTCTGGGTTCTGGAGAATTTAGAGAATCCATCTTTTTTTTTTTTTTTTTTTTTTTTTTTTCTCTGCATGGAACTGATGCTTTTTGTCTGGATTTTCTTGTCTTGGGCTCTAAATTTGGCTTTCAAGTATTTTTAAAATTGTTTGATGTTTATTTATTTTTTGAGAGAGAGACAGAGATAGAGGGAAACACAGACTCCGCAGCAGGTTCCAGGCTCTGAGCTGTCAGGACAGAGCCTGATGCAGGGCTTGAACACATGGACTGCAAGATCATGACCTGAGCTGAAGCCAGACACTCAGCCAAATGAACCATCCAGGCACCCCAAAACTGTTTTATTAAGTCTTCATATTAATATGTGCAGTGACTACTGGCTTTTCCTCCTGCCATCACTTGAGGTTGACCTGGCATAAGTTAGCTATGTAGCTAAGATGGTTTTATGCTATTACATAACCTTCATTATTATCATAGGCATGGCTTTACATACAGCCTACAATCTAATCCAGCAACACTACTTGTTACTAACCTATTTTGGAGGCTTATTCTCCATATATAGGACACTATGTCATCATATTAATGCTTAGATCTCATCTAATGTTATTTTCTTATTTAAGCCCACCTTCTCTAAGGATCTTTTTCTCATGAGAACCACAATAACTGTCCTCATGGAAATGGGAATATTCTACAATAATCTAGAAGCCTTTTGATGCTGTCTGTATCTGCTACTTTTATTTACTGATAGAAATGGAGCCCGTCCTATGAGGGTCAAGAGTTATTTGAAACTAATGTGTACCTGCCACGCTTTGCGTGGGTACTATAGATTCCATGCTAATTTTGGCAATTTTAACTGATGCTAGAAGATCATACTAAGTTGTGTGGTGTTCAGAGTCCAAATCCCTAACTTTGAGTCCCAGATTCAACTATATATTCTTGAAAAAGTAATTTAAACCCTTGGAGCCTCAGTTTTATGATCTGTACAATGGTTCACCTCAGAGTTGTTGAAAGGATTAAATTAATTCATGAATTAAAAGTGTTATATAAATTTTTTACTATATAACTGTATATAAATATTAATGTTATATATAATATTATATATAATATGCTATATATAACATATAAGGTTCATAATACTGTATATTTTTACAACTTAGATTTTATAGACTAATAACATGTTAGGCCTGGAGATAGCCCTAGAGATCACCTACATATTTTTATAGATGACTCATCAGTGCCCAAGGATGTTAAAAGCTACTCAGGTTCACAACAGCTAAGGTGGCAGATCTGGAGCTATCACGGAAGTGTCCTAATCTTGTCCTCTGTTTTTTTATTGTCGTTGTTGTTGTTTCCTTCAGTCAGTCACCAGGTACCATAGATCCTGCCTTGAAAAAGTGTTTGAATAATAGCTAACATTTATTGAGTACTATTGTGTGCTACCTACTCTTCTAAGTATTTTACATGTATGTTCATATTTAATCATAATCATACAGTCAAACTGAGGATGTTATTTTTTTTAATAACTGCAATTTATTCCCTCTAATAGACCCTACATTAAGGAGTATTGACTGACAAAATACAAGGCCCTTCCAACAAGATCCAAACCTAAATTACTACATGCATCACAGGTATTCAAAACTACCAACAGTTGCTAAATTTATTTTTCTTTTTCTTTCTTTTTTTTTTTACAAATAGTTTATGAGGGTGTTATTTTTATTCCCATTTTGCAGATGAGAAAACTGAGGAGCATACAAGACTAAGTAATTTACCAGAAGATATGTAATCTTCCTAAAGTTAAACTTTGAAACATAATGAAATGATATACATAGTTGGATAGAAGTAATATGACTGGTATCCAGAATAAGGCAATATAGGTTATAAGTAGCAATAGCAGATTCCAAATTCCAACTCAGGCAATCTGCCTCCAGAACTCATATTCTTAACCAATATACGTTACTGCCTTTCCTGTAGCCTTTTCTCTATATTTCTATCATAACCAGAAATGGTGTCTTCTGTCCAATTCTGTGTATCATTTCATTATGTTTGAAACTTTAATCTTAGGAACATTACATATCTTTTGGTATATTACTTAGACTTCTATGCTCCTCAGTTTTCTCAAAGGCCAGGTCCTCAATTCCTCCTAAAGGATTTTCCTGCCTTTTTCTTATTCTTTTTCCTGCAGTCCATTCTTCTTACCTTAGTCTGATCAATATCCCTAGGTCACCATTTCATTCACATAATTATCTCTTTTAAAAAATTTTAATGCTTATTTATGTTTAAGAGACAGAGCATGAGTGGGGCAGGGGCAGAAAGAGAGGGAGACAGAATGCGAAGCAGGCTCTAGGTTCTGAGCTGTCAGCACAGAGCCTGAAGAGCACTCGAACCCACCGGGCTGTGAGATCATGACCTGAGCCGAAGTTGGATGCTCAACCGAGCAAGCCACCCAGGCGCCCCCACATAATTATCTTTTTTCAGGAACAAGGTACGATTCCTAACTGCCCATCAATCAAGTCCTAAATCCTATCCTTGTTACTTGAGTTTCTTTGGAATATGGGCTCTATTCATTGTATGATATGATTGTCCACTCTTCACCAGCATGAATCCTTTGCTCTAGTCAGGTGAATAGTTGGACAAAACCTGATCTCATTCAAACAAAGGGAATTTACTAGCTCATATAACTGAAAAATCCAGAGATAATTCTGGCTTCAGGCAAGGATTAATCTAGCATCTTATGATGTTACTGAGGATCCAGGCTTACTCTGAATCTCTTCTGTTCTGCTTTCAATGGTGTTAATACTAACTCTCAGGGTCCAGATTAGATCTTTGGTAACTCTGGCATCTCCCCAGTACACACATATTATTTGTTTTAAATGGCTAGAAGCTTTGAATATTCATAGTATGCTATCCAGTAGAAGAGAAAAATCTGTGTTCCAGCATTCCCAGACAACACACAGAAGTTTCCTCTGATATGATCCTTTCAGTATCTACCTTAAGTTAATTACTGTGCCCAGAGGAATAAAAAGCAGTAATTCATTTAGGCTTAGGTTACATGCCTGTTCCAAAGCAGTTGCTAGTGCTAGGAGGATAGAATACCCTGACTGACTTAAGACAATTATGTTGCACACCTGGAGCTAGAGTCAATTCTGCCTAAAGCACTTGGCTAAGTGTTGCGGATGGAATGGTTTCCTAAGCAAAAATTTCAGTGCCATTGCCAGGAAAAAGGAGATACCTTTTTTTTTTTGGAGGCATTCAGCAAAAGTGTGCTGATTTCTTCTATTTCTCTTTAACAGTTCAAAACTTTTCTTTGTTTTTTACTTAATTTCATTCACTCTGCTTCATACCAATCTCTGAAGCCATATAGCATGTACCATATTGTGTACTCTACATGGGCTATACTGTTTTGGTACTTTATATATTTAGAACTTGTGACTCCAACAAAATTATGAGTTCATTTAGGGTACAGACTATGTCTTCTAACTGTAGCTCCCACAACATCTAGAACATTTCTGGGCACACAGCCAGTGCATACAAGCACTTGTTCACTTGACTTATTGACTTGTTGAGTTAGGCACAACCACTTTGTTCATTCTGGTCATCCTCAAGATTGATGATGATTTCTCTGGTTCACTCAATCATTTGGATCTCCACATCAGTCATGAGGATAACCAAAATAAATGGATTGGCTAGGCTTTAGTTAATTCATTGTGCACTTACAGATAGATACAGCTTTGCTGATAAATAGTACTTATCTGTATGTACCCAAATCATGCTCCATAGTTTTATGTATGTTTTTGAAGATATATCTTTTTGTTTAGCTATAGCTACTATTAAGACCATTTCTATGGAAAACATTCTCTAATAATTGGTTACATCTGAGTTACTGGTAAGTGCTTTCCATTTTGTAGTGTTTACTTGCATTAACTACTGTACCCTATTTGGTGTGCATCTGCCTGAACCTTTTCCTATTTCATTTTATTATATTTGTCATGTCTCATAATCAAACTTCTGGAAAACAGCATTAGCCATATTGAGTGCAGTTCATCTTGTACAAATAATTCACTATTAGCTGGATTTCCCCATAAGTGGAACACTGAACTTTTTCCAAATCTATGGCACTTTTATTTTCTTATTGAAAAATTAAGAGGATCCCAAAAAGTTATCTTGTCCTTTCTCTTTAAGATCAAAGTTCCATAAGCTAATGAAAAGATGATGAGTTTAATTAAATGCCAGTGATATGATTGGTATCCAAAGCAGGATAATAGAGAATATAAGATTTGGAGTCCAAAGACCTGTGCCATTTAACTACATGATCTTAGTGAGTTCACTTATCATTTTATAAACTTAGATTTTCTTCTAAGTAAAATGGAGGAAATGATATCTACCAAACAGGATATGGAAAGATAATGTGTGTGGATAGGCCAAAGAAACTTTCAAGTACTACTACAAAAAATAGTGGCAGTAACTACAGCAAGGAAGTTTGGGAAAGACTTAAAAAAGGTACAATTGATTATGTCATCTCCTGCGATAGCTTCTTATTAAGCTTAAGAGTATTATTATGCCAGATAGGCCCTGTATGACCTGGCTGCAGTCTCCACATCTGCATTTTCCTCCTCATTACTTCGCTACATTCTAGCTATCTATATTCTCTCTCACTTACTACTGGATCTGAAGCTTTTAAAGTTTTTCTTGCTTCTAAAAATGTGCAGAAGCTAGCCATTACTCTCTCTTTTTTTTTTTTTACGAATAGTTTATTGTCAAATTAGTTTCCACATAACACCCAGTGCTCATCCCACAAGTGTCCTCCTCCATGCCCATCCCCCTCCCCCCCACATCCATCAGTCCTCAGTTTTTGTCAGCATTCAAGAGTTTCTCATGGTTTGCCTCTCTCCCTTTCCCCCACCATTTCCCCCCTTCCTCTCCCCCTTGGTCCTCTGTTAAGTTCCTCCTAATCCTCCTATACGTGCACACATATGATATTTGTCCTTCTCTGCCTGACTTATTTCGCTCAGCAGAACACCCTCAAGGTCCATCCATGTTGCTACACATGGCCAGATTTCATTGTTTCTCATTGCCATGTAGTATTCCATGGTATAGATAAACCACATCTTCTTGATCCATTCATCTGTTGATGGACACTTAGGCTCCTACACTGTTGGTGGGAATGTAAACTGGTACAGCCCCTCTGGAAAACAGTGTGGAGGTTCCTCAGGAAACTAACAACAGAACTCCCCTATGACCCAGCAATAGCACTGCTAGGAATTTACCCAAGGGATACAGAAATGCTGATGCATAGGAGCACATGGACCCCAATGTTCATAGCAGCACTCTCCACAAATACTGTTTATTTATTTTTGAGAAAGAGAGAGGGACAGAGAGAGAGCATAGGTGTGGGAGGGGCAGAAAGAGAAAGACAGAGGATCCAAAGCAGGCTCTGCCTTGACAGCAGAGAGCCCAATGTGGGACTTGAACTCACAAACTGTGAGATCATGACCTGAGCTGAAGTTGGGACGCTTAACCAACTGAGCCACCCGGGTACCCCACCACAGATTTGACTATTAAGAGGATTAATAAAGATTATTCAATGCTCTGAAAAGCCATGACACATATGTAGTGATTTATAAGGGGATAATACCTACCTAAAACTGTTACTATGAGGTTAAGTGAAGTATATATCTCAACAATTCCAATATGAACTTTTTTCATGTATTAACTAACATGTTTAAACTAAGACACATTCAGTAACCAGTGATGTCATTACTTAATTGACAGTGTCTTTTTTCTTTTACAGTAGTTAATAAAATAACTGTGTACCTTAGAGTTGATGGTTATTAGAATAGAATTTAAGTTTATTTATTTTGAGAGGGAGTGTATGGGAGAGAACGCGGTTGGGGCTAAGAGACAGAGACAGAGAGAGAGAGAGAGAGAGAGAGAGAATCCTAAGCAGATTCCACAAAGTCAGCTTGGAGCCTGACATGGGACTCAAACTCATGAACCATGAGATCATTACCTGAGCCAAAATTAAGAGCTAGACACTCAACCAACTGAGCCATCCAGGGGCCCCAGAACAGAATTTAGATTCAGTGAAACCTGGTACTAGATTGAAGAGCCTAGCACAAACATGAAAGGCATAACCTACTTTGATACTGGTGACTAAAACTAGTTATCTAGATGGCAAGTGTGCCTACAAACCTCTGAGCATCTTCCCTCAGTTCATCAATTACACTTTCTCATAACATACAGATTAACTCTCATCATTGTTTTTAGTTAAAGTGTACACTCTAACTACATATGAAGGAATATCAGATTGCCTGTTGTTGTTGGGTTGTTTTGTTTTCATTTAATAGTATGGCAAATGTTATTTCTTTACATAGCTACTTTTTCTTACCTCCTTCTTCAGGTTCACACTTGACAGCCATTTTCAACTACTCCAAGCTCCCCAAGTACTCCAGGATGATCAAATCTCCACACCTGTGCTCAAGGACTTCCTCTGCCATTATTCCAGACCAAGTTCTGGCAGCATATCTCTCTGAGGTTTTTCCTGCCTCAGCCCTTTTCCCACTACTCTTTCTCACCTTTGTAATGCCACTTTATCTCATATACACTCTTCCAAGAGAAGAGTTGAGACAATGTTATTACGAGTATCTCCTTATGTTTTTCTCACTAAGCTGAAGCACCCTAATGATAGGGATCATACCTGATTCCTGTATGTGTCCTCAAGCCAAGGACATAAAAAAAATTCTATAAATGTTGCATACACAGAGGGGTTTAGAGTGCACCATGAGATAACTTACAGAACTTTATCTTGAATATTACAGAAATATTCAAACAGGCATCAGAAACAAATTTTTAGTCCTAAATGCTTATGCCACAAAATATGAACATAGTTCAACTTCAGGTAGCTCAGGTCATGATCTCATGCATCATGAATTCGAGCCCTGCATCGGGCTTTGTGCTAACAGCTCAGAGCCTGGAGCCTGCTTCCAATTCTGTGTCTCCCTGTCTCTGCCTCTTCCCCGCACATACTCTTTCTCTCTTTCCTTCAAAAATAAACATTACAAATTTTTAAAAATGACATATTTTATACAGCCCTCATGCAAAGGATTTCACAACTTATCCTGAGTAATAAAGCCATGACCATAGATTCAAAAACTCTAAAAACAAAATATTAGCAAATCAAATCCAGTAAAAAAATAAAATCTATTACAACCATATTGTGCTTAAAGCTCATAGCATGGAGCCTGCTTCAGATTCTGTCTCCCTCTCTCTGCCTTCCCCCATTCACACACACACTCTCTCTCTCAAAATAAACATTTAAAAAATTAAAAACTTAAATAAATAAATAAATCATTAATTATTCTGCAACCCAGCAATAGCACTACTAGGAATTTATTCAAAGGATACAGAAGTGCTGATTCATAGGGGCATGTGGATTCATAGGGGATACTACTCGACAATGACAAAGAATGAAATCTTGCATTACCAACAACGTGGATAGAACTAGAGGGTATTATGCTAAGTGAAATAAATCAGAGAAAGACAGATATCATATGTTTTCACTCATACGTGGAATTTTAGAAACTTACCAGAAGACCATGGGGGATGGGAGGGGAAAAAATAGTTTCAAACAGTAAGGGACTCTTAAATACAGAAAACAAACAGGGTTGATGGGGGAGTGGTAGATGGGAGAGGGGAAAGTGGGTAATAAGCCTTGAGGAGGGCACTTGTTGGGATGAGCACTGGGTGTTGTATGTAAGTGATGAGTCATGGACGCTCCTCCTGAAGCCAAGAGTACAACTGCATATACTGTATGTTAGCTAACTTGACAATAACGTGTATTTTTTAAAAAATCAATCTCACAACAGTAACACTACAAAAGTTTAATAAAATTCAACAAGCAACTATGATTTTAAAAAAACTCTCAAAAAAGTAAGAAGAAAAGGTAATTCCTTAATCTGATGTAAATATATGTGGAAAAAGAAAAAATCATACTATTACCAGGGAAGCATAGAATGCTTTACCTTTAAAAACAGAAACTAAGAAAGGATGTATGATAGCACCGCTTCTATTCAACATTTTATTTGAGGTCTTAGCTGATAAGTAAAGCAACAACAACAACAACAAAACAAGGATTGGAAAGGAAGCAATAAAACTCTTATTTGCAGATGTAACTCTATAGAAAAAAAATTTTTTTTAAATCTACAGATAAATTATAGCAATAACAAATGAGTTTAGTAAATTTGTGTAATAAGAGCAATGTAGTACAGAAATAAATTACATTTCTATACACCAACAATAAAAAGTTGAAAAATAAGACTTTTAAAAGATATCATTTACAATAGCACCAAACAACATCAAATACCTAGGAATAAATCTAATTTAAAAACATATGCATCTTCCTCAAAATATTTACAGTAACTTTATATATAAGGTGACAAATACCAAATCATCAAAAATCTGCTCAGTATATTATACTACTTCTGCCAAAAAGGCATAACCTAAATTTCATCATGAGGAAATATCAGACAAACCCAAATTGAGAGGATGAAAGGCTTCATACAAAACAACTAGCTTGAATTATTCAAAAGTTTCAAGGGCCCATGAAACACAAAGGAAGATAAGGAACTGTTCCAGATGACAAGAGACCAAAGTAACATGACAATTGAAAGTAACACATGATCTGGGATTTATTTTTGCTATGAATGATATATTTGGGACAAATTGTGAATAAGGCCTGTAGATTTTAAATAACAATATTAATAAGTGTTACTTACGTTCATTCTAAGAGAATGATATTGTTATTCGGAAATACACACTGAAGTGTCCAAGGGTAAAGGAGCAGGTATAAGTCCACAATTACATAATAAAATAATTCTAAGTGTGGCAGGTGTGTGTGTGTGTGTGTGTGTGTGTGTGTGTGTGTGTGTGTGTGTAAAGAGAAACAAAGATAAGGAAAATGTGGTAAGGAGTTCATTTAAGGAATCTAAATGAAGGGTATGCAGGAATTTGGGTAGAGTACTATTCTTGCAACTTTTCTGAAAGTCTAAAATTAGAGTAAATTAAAAGTTAAAAAGAAAAAAATATGTAAAACTACTACAGAGTAATTAGCAGAGACCTAAACAGGGGCACCTCGATTGCTCAGTTGATTAAGTCTCCAACTCTTGATTCATCTCAGGTCAAGGTCTTATGATCATGAGAGCCCTGTGCTGGGTGGAACCTGCTTAAGATTCTCCGATCCTCCTCACTCTCAAAAAAACAAAGAAACAAAAAACTAAACAAATTAAGCAATACACTCTGATCCTAGATGAGAAGACTCAATACTATAGATGTCAGTTCTTCCCAAAGTGATCTCTAGGTTGAATATAATCCCAACTAAAATCCCAACAGATTCTTTTAAAAATTCTAGAAGCTGATTATAAAATTTATACAGAAATGTAAGGGCCAAGAATACCCATGACATTCTTAAAGAACTACATGGGAATCTAAGATTTACTATAAAGCTACAATAAGAAAGTGTGAAATGGCATATAGACAAATAGACCAATAAGGGAGAACAAAGATTCATATATATATATTAAATATACACATATATGAGTTATAACAAAAATAGCAATACAGAAAGAAGTAGTAATACAGAGAAATGATTAATTTTTCAATAAATGCTACTAGGAAAACTCAATACACATTTGGAAAAAAATGGAATTTGAGACTTACTTCACATCGTACACAAAAATTATACACAAGTGGATTATAAATCTACTTGCGAAAGGCAAACAAGAAAGCTTCTAGAATTTCACACAGGAGATTATCTTCATGACCTCAGAACAGGGGAAAAACTTAAAACAAGGAAAAAAATTAACCACAAAAGAAAAAAATGGATAAAACTGACAAATTAAGAATTTGTGTCCTTAATTACTATACTACACTACTTTCCTCAAAGAAGGCACTTTGAGCAAGGTTTTCATCTTTTCTCATGGTTTACATGTTGGTATGACTTTTTTCTTCAATATGTGAAGGGCTGCTACCCTGTGCTTTAAGGAATAAATTTATTAGGAAAAGTCACATATAAACCAATGCAACTTCCAAGTTATATTGTGCTCGTTTCTCTGTTTACGCAGCAATAGAAGAGACCATACTTATTTACATTTCTCTCTTTTTTTCCAAGCTGTGATATCCTAGCATATAGTTGGCACTCAATAAAAAAAGTCTGAATAAATGACTAAATAAATGAAATTTTACAATTACTTAATGAAAAACGTTATTTGTATAACAAATCCATACTTGAAAAATAAAAGTATGCACTGAATACTAATACATATTTAATTACAAAGTGACTTCTTACATCATTACATTTGTGCCTCCTCCACGTAGCAGACTGAACAATAAATGTTTTTCAGTTTTTCTGTAAGTTTCAAACTACAATACTTTTCCATCTCAAGCAGGCTGGTATTTTATTCTTCTCCTCCATCCTCTTCTTTTTCTTTGCCTCCTTAAAGCAGTACAAATTTCCTTTTCACCCTGCTCTGCTCTGTCACATCCTATGCTCTGTTGGTTTTCCCTAGTCTGATTTTATAACACTCCTAATTCTAGCTTTCAACTTTACCCCCATTCTCTGTGCCCAATCCAAGTTATTTCAAACTTCTTTCCCAACACCCAGCCCTTCAAATAAAGTCACCCTCCTTCAGGATTTCTTAATCCACTCATATAGAAAGGTCCTTCCACCATGGTCCTACCAAAGGCAAACTAATGAACAGAAACTATATGCCAACATATTCCTTCCATCTCTTTATATTAAGGCAGAAACTGACTTCTCTTAACACACAGCCTGCCTTTCTGCTCTCTATCACTTAGAAGATGCACAAACATAAGTAACATTCATGTAACTGTGTTTCAGCCTAGACAATAAATTTCCAACTCCTTCAAAACTGCTAGCAAACACTAAATGGTAATAAAAATGACCAAAAATAGTTGGAGCCGAGACCTTAGTGAGAAGCCTCATTGTTACTGCCAAAATAATCAATTTTATCAACCTCGTGACACAGCCCAAGGCCCTGCTTAATGGTATGTGTCAGTCTTACTGAGGCAAGTAGGATGTTTAAAACAGCAATAACAATGAGGTATCAAATGTCATCTCAGAGGTGGAAACTATCCCCTCAGTGAAATATTTCATTGTTAAAATAAAGAGCTCCACCCAGTGAGCTGTCACCAAAATATATGAAGAGTCAAAGGGAGGAGCACTGAAAGCCCCATTTGACAAGTCTGTGTCAGTGTCCTCATTTCACAAGTTGGGTTACTGGTTCAGTGAACCCAATAATCATGTAATCCATGCACTATACCTCATTCGAAATCAACACAAGACCTTATGCCAGTAGCCTATTTCCCAAAGGGCAGAGAAAAGCTCTGGGAGAAAACGAGAGGCACTTTGAGCAAAGAAAGACACGGTATCTGGGAATACCAGTCTATCACTTGTTCTTTTGTGAAAAGCTAAATTTCCAACAAAGAGATTTCAGAGACGTTCATGCAAACAGCGACAATCCTTGGTCAGACAGAGAATCTGTTTTTAGCTTAAGAGACAGTAAGCCAAAAATAATAGATATGGGGCAAGGACAGATGGAAAACAGGCTTAAAAGGGAAAAGGGAAAGAAGAGAAGGGAAACAGGAATCTAGAGATGGGATATCAGAGTAAGAATGGTAAACTAAATAAAAAGCAGGCAAAGGGAAAATTAGAAAAAATTGTAATAACTGCCAAATTAAATGACCAAATTATGTCTTTTTTTTTTTCCTTTTTCTATGTTTCTTTTTAAGCAGCCACAGAGAAAAGATTAAAAAATAAGTGCCTGGGTGGCTTAGTAGGTTAAAGCATCCGACTTTGGCTTAGGTCTTGATCTCACAATTCATGGCTTCAAGCCCAGTGTCGGGCTCTGTGCTGACAGCTAGCTCAGAGCCTGGACCCTGTTTCAGATTCTGTATCTCCTCCTCTCTCTGACCCTCGCCTGCTCACTCTTTCTGTCTCTCTCTCAAAATAATAAAACATAAAAAAGAATTAATAAAATAAGATTCTGTGGAAGATGCAGCAATAAGAGATTACCATCTTGACAAGGGACAGGAAGAAAAAAAAAAGCCCACAACAACATAAAGCTATTCTAAACTGATATGAATTAAGACAACTAATGTATATTAATTGCATTTCAACTTATCACTAACTTTCAAAAAAATGACCAGCACAAGTTCAGGTTCAAAATGCAAAGGAAATATGTGCAAGAAAATTCTACTAAGCCAAGGAATTGTGAAACCCTTCCAAAGTTATCTCCATTATCCTGCCTGCTCATTAAAAGACTCACGTCACTTTAATATTTGGAGTAAGGTTACTTGGAATAATTAGTTTCACTCTGAGCCCCAGCACAGCTCATCTGTCTATGTGCGGTTTAAGTGACACCCCCCCCCAATCCCTTTGTCTTATCTTATCTTGACTAGAAACAGTTTCTCCAAGTGACACTAGAGGAAATACATACAATCTTGAAAACCTGGAAAGCTGAGTTTATCACACAGCACAGATCAACATGTCAACTCCATTTTGGAGATGAAGGCACTCAGACAGTATCCTTTCTCACTAGACTGAATGAGTCAATTTCTCCAAGGATATCTTCTGGACTTAGCAGTGTATTCTGTGCCTCAAGTTCATTGAAGAATCACCCTTCCACCCACACAATCTGCACCCCTTCTGCCAGAAAAATCTTTCCCGTTCTTTACATAATGCATTTCTACACACAGCGTCAATATTTAAGCAAATCTCTCCCCCCTGAAATCTTCCGCCAAAATCTTTCTCAGAATTAGATGCTCCTTCTTATGCACCTGCTTTTAACTCTAAAACATTAGGCACCTAAAACATTAGGTGCCTGGTTGTGGCTCAGTCAGTTAAGCGTCCGACCTCAGCTCAGGTCATGATCTCACGGTTCGTGGATTCAAGCCCTGCGTCGGGCTCCGTGCTGACAGCTAGCTCAGAGCTTGGAGCCTGTTTCGGATTCTCTGTCCCCCTCTCTCTCTGGCCGTCCCCTGTTCACGCTCTCTCTCTCTCAGAAATAAATAAAACATTAAAAAAAAAAAGATTAAAACATTACTTTCTCTCTACTTTGTTTAGGACTCTGTTGTTACATTTTAATCTCCCCTAGAGTTGAAAGGCAGGAATCGTGTCAGGCTTACCCATATATTCTCAACACTTAATACAGTTTATCATACATAGGGAATTATTAAATATTTGTTGACTGAACAGATGAATAATAAGTGCCCTTTTCAAATGGCTAAACAAAGCTGCATGTTACACTGGAACCTATATTAAGTCTCAGATGCTAAGATTAAAGTTTTGGGGAAGCATGTACGGATCACTGGTTCATTTCCATAGAATTTCAAATCCAGCACATACCTTCCCTATCTCTGCAATGGGAACAAAAGATTCATAATCTTGTTAAGTAAAATTTTAACTTAACATCACATATTTAAAGTGGCCTATTTTGGAGTGCCTGGGTGGCTCAGTCAGTTAAGCATTCAACTTCGGCTCGTGTCATGATCTCACAGTTCATAGGTTCGAGCCCTGTGTCGGGCTCTTTGCTGACACCTCAGAGCCTGGAGCCTGCTTTGGATTGTGTGTCTCCCTCTCTTTCTGCCCCTGCCCACTTCTTTTGTCCTCTCTCTCTCTCTCTCTCAAAAAATAAACATAAGATTTTTTAAAAATTTAAAAATAAAAATAAAGTGTCCTATTTGGGGACACCTGGTTAGCTCAACTGGTTAACTGTCAGTCTCTTGATTTTGGCTCAGGTCATGATCTCAAGGTTCATGAATTCAAGCCCTGCATCAGGCTCTGTGCTGAGAGCGTGGTACCTACTTGGGAGTCTCTCTCTCTCTCTCTCTCTCTCTCTCTCTCTCTCTCTTTCCCTCCCACCCTCCTTCTCCCTCCCCCAAAATAAACTTTAAAAAAATAAAATGACCTGTTTTAACAATGATTTCTGCCATCACCTAAAACTGTTACAGAATATAACATATAATTCCTAAAGTAAAATGGACATATTACAATAAATTTGTGATACAATAAAGTATCACAAATGAATGGAAACTTTATTTAAAACATTTAAAAATACTGTTTTAAATATGCTTTTTTTAAATGTTTCTATTTTAGAGAGAGAGAGAGAGAGAGAGAGAGAGAGAGAATGAGCAGGGAAGGGACAGAAAGAGGGGGACAGAAGATCTGAAACAGGCTCTGTGCTGACAGCAGCGAGCCCCGTGTGGGGCTGGAACTCATTCATGAACCAAACCGTGAGATCATGACCTGAGCCAAAGTTGGATGCTCAACCGACTGAACCATTCAGGTGCCCCTAAATATGCATCTTTTAAATTTATTTATTTTGAGAGAAGAGAAAGGGAGAGCACATGTGCAAGTGGAGAAAAGACACAGAGAAAGGGGTAGAGACAGAGAAAGAGGGCATAGAGAAAGGGGGGTAGAGGGAAGGGGGGGAGAGGGAGAGGCAGGGAGGGGAAGGGAGAGAAGAGGGGAGACAGAGAGAGACAGAGAGAGAGAGAGAGAGAGAGAGAGAGAGAATGAGAATCCCAAGCATGATCCCACACTGTCAGTATGGAGCCCAACACGGAGCTTGAACTCCCAACCTGGGAGATCATTACCTGAGCTAAAGCGTTAGATGCTAAACCAACCCAGTGTCCCTAAATATGCATATTTTTAAAGGCATTCTTAGGGGCACCTGGTTTGCTCAATTGATAGTACACGTAACTTTTGATCTCAGGGTTGTGAGTTTGAGCCCCATGTTGGGTATAGAGATTACTTAAAAAGAAACTTTTTTTAAAAAGGCATTTTAAAATAAAAATTTAGGGGCACCTGGGTGGCTCAGTTGGTTGAGCATCTGACTTCGGCTCAGGTCATGATCTCACGGTTGGTGGGTTCGAGCCCCACATCGGGCTCTGTGCTGACAGCCAGCTCAGAGCCTGGAGCCTGTTTCGGATTCTGTGTCTCCCTCTCTCTCTGACCCTCCCCCACTCATGCTGTCTCTCTCTCTCTCAGAAATGAATAAAAGACATTTAAAAATTTTTTTTTAATAAAATAAAATAAAAATTTAATTAACAAACAAAATTTAAATGGTGCCAGGTATAGTTAAGGGAATTACTATCTTATATTCTGTTTCACTTAAAAAAATTTTTTTTTTAATGTTTATTCATTTTTGAGAGACAGAGAGACAGAGTGTGAGCAGGGGAGGGGCAGAGAGAGGAGAACACAGAATCGGAAGCAGGCTCCAGGCTCCGAGCTGTCAGCACAGAGCCTGATACGGGGCTCAAACTCACAAACCGTGAGAACATAACCTGAGCCAAAGTTGGACGTTCAACTAACTGAGCAACCCAGACGCCCCTTTGGTTCACTTTTAAAGCATTTTTCCCCTCCAGAAAATAAGGAAAGTGAATTCAGAAATATAGTCGTTTTTTGCGTTTTTTTTTTTCCTTTTAGTAACTTGAACAAGTTGGGTTTATTACTTGTTGCAGTAAAGAAGAATGCTAATCATGGAGAATGATGGGGCTTCTCAAAAAGAGGGTGTTAGGACCAATTTTAGAATTTTGTCTTTGGCTGGGTGATTTCAAGGACAGCCTAAGGATGTAGGAATTCACTCTGGATTGGATGCTGTAAACAGGTGGAGGTAATTCTATGAGTAGGTACCTCAAAGAAATAGATTTAATTTTTTAAAGCTATTCCTTTTATTTACCCTAAACAAATATAAGACATAGAACTAAATACCCTAAATACAAAAAAACTGTTCAATTCCTGCATAATTATCAACAAATCATAAAATTCAGGGGCGTCTGAGTAGCTTAGTCAGTTAAGCCTTTGACTCTTGATCTTAGCTCAGGTCATGATCTCACAGTTTTGTGAGTTTGAGCCCAACATCAGGCTCTGAGCTAGCAGCGCAGGACCTGCTTAGGGTTCTCTCTTCTCTTCCCTCTCTCTGCTCCTCTCCTGTTTGCACTCTCTCTCAAAATAAATTAACATTAAAAAAGAAATTATAAAATTCAGAAGAAAATATACTACACTGTATAATAATTATGTGCCACTTTATATCTTGACCATTTTAAGGAAATTATAATTAAAATGGACATAGGAAATCACTAAAAAAAGTGAAATCTATGTCAGAGGGAACTATTTACAATTCAGTTGGGTTATTCTATGCTCATTTCCTTCTGATACCATATTCCTATTTGTTTTAGTTTGCCTATCATACAGATCATACTACTACTAACAAAAACTACTGATGCATGTACAAAATACTTAAATTTAAAAAACTTTACTCTTAAGAGTAATAAACGAATTCTAATTAATCCATTGCTTTCCTATTTTCCAAACCACTTTAAAATTTATTCTTACTTCTACTGCAGCAACTTCTTACTTGACACATCCCCAAAAGCAAGGCAATCAAGAGCAAAAATGAACTACTGGGACCTCATCAAGATTAAAAGCTACTGCACAGCAAAGGAAACAACACACAAAACTAATAGGCAACCGACGGAATGGGAAAAGATAGTTGCAAATGACATATCAGATAAAGGGTTAATATCTAAAATCTATAAGGAACTCACCAAACTTCACACCTGAAAAACAAACAATCCAGTGAAGAAATGGGCAGAAATCATGAACAGACACTTCTCCAAAGAGGACATCCAGATGGCCAACAGACACATGAAATGACGCTCAGCATCCCTCATCATCAGGGAAATACAAATCAAAACCACACTGAGATACCACCTCACGCCAGTCAGAGTGGCTAAAATGAGCCAATCAGAGAACACGAGATGCTGGCGAGGATGTGGAGAAACGGGCACCTACACTGTTGGTGGGAATGTAAACCGGTACCGCCCCTCTGGAAAACAGTGTGGAGGTTCCTCAAAAAATTAACAATAGCACTCCCCTATGACCCAGCAATAGTACTGCTAGGCATTTACCCAATGGATATAGGAAGGCTGATGCATAGGAGCACATGTACCCCAATGTTCATAGCAGCACTCTCCACAATAGCCAAATCATGGAAAGAGCTTAAGTGTCCATCAATGGACGAATGGATCAAGAAGCTGTGGTTTATCTATACGATGGAATACTATATGGCAATGAGAAAGAATGAAATCTGGCCATATGTAGCAACATGGATGGACCTTGAGGGTGTTATGCTGAGCAAAATAAGTCAGGCAGAGAGGGACAAGTACCATATGTTTGCACGGATAGGAGGATTAGGAGGAACTTAACGGAGGACTGTGGGGGAAAAGAAGGGTGGAAATAGTGGGGAAGGGGGAGAGAGGCAAACCATGAGAGACTCTTGAATGCTGAGAACAAACTGAGGACTGATGGGTGTGGGGGGGGGAGTGGGGAGGTGGGCATGGAGGAGGGCACTTGTGGGGAGGAGCACTGGGTATTATATGGAAACCAACTTGACAAAAAGCTATTTGTAAAAATATATATATTGGAATACTTTAAATAATTAAAAAATAAATAAAATAAACAAAACCAAAAAAAAATTTATTCTTACTTCTCTATTCCTATAAATCAGAATATAATATGGTGTCTTCGTTCATATTTTATCAGACAAATTGTGTTTTCTCAAGGTTGGGAATGTTTCCCAAGGTCTTAGAATTCAAAATATCTGATTCTGGAAACTTTTGAAAGGCAAAAAATGTTTTTTTGCCCTAAATTACAACAAATTCAAATGTAAACTAAAATGAAATAGAAAAAGAGAACTCAGTGCTTCTTCATATAAAAATCACAAATTCAACTTTTTTTTTAACCTTTTGTAAAACACAAAATGTGTTTCAAACAGCCAGCCATATGTCTCTGTAAAGAATTATGTCAGAAAATCGTATTTCATCTATCTTTATCATTAAATTCTGGTATTGTCCCATAAGAAAGATATCATTTTATGTAATTAAAACAAGATACTTTTTATCACCCATCACAATGACAATAATGACTATAAACTAGTAAATATTCTGAACTAGCACTCAGTATACATTAAGGATATTTATTGTACTACTGTAAGAGAAAAATGAAAACAAGCTAAATATCTATCAATACAGAAGACAGTTTAGTAAACTATGCTATACGTGAAATACAGAAAGCCATGTAGTAATTAAAAAACAGTAAAGGTGGGTCACCTGGGTGACTCAGCAGGTTAAGCCTCCAATATCAGCTCAGGTCATGATCTCATGGTTCGCGGGTTTGAGCCCCATGTTGGACTCTGTGCTAACAGAGCCTGGAGCCTGCTTCAGATTCTGTGTCTCCCTAGCTCTCTGCTCCTCCCCCACTCACACTCTGTCTCTCAAAAATGAATGTTAAAAATAATAAAAAAACAAACAATAAAGTGAAGGGCACTCAGCTGGCTCAATCTAGAGCATGAAACTCCTGATCTCAGGGTTGTGACTTCAAGCTCCACATTGGTTATAGAGCTTACTTAAAAATAAAAAAAATAATAATAAAATAAATAAAATAAAAACAATAAAATAAATCTTTCAAAATGGACACCTAGGGCCTGGTGTTATATGAAAAAATATGAAGTTGTAAAACATTTGTAGAGTACAAGGTCTTTAACGTCAAAAAACACATACAAAACTACATTATTTCTACAAGTTTAAAACTGCAAATAACAGTAAAAGAAATATACACACCAAAATGACAACAGAACTCAGTTTCTAGATAGAAAATAAACAGGTTGTGGTCTAGAGGTATGTCAATTATATCTGTATGTTGTTCTCAAAAGAATGTATTCTCTTATGAGTAATTAATTTGAAATGAAGACAATGTAAAAAAAAGTTTCAAAAAAATGTATAGGGGCAGACAAAGAATATGAAGAATTAAATTTACAAAAACTTCTCTAGTAACAGTCCAAAAGATTAGACTTTTCTTTCTTAGTGTAAAAAAAAGGAAAATGATTATTGTAACTTTAAAATAACTTTCCAAACATGTTCCAAAATAAATTCCAGATAAATTAATCAGGATAAAAAAGATACAGAAGAAAATAGAGTATAATATTTATCTGATTTGGCCATAATAATTAATAAATTTAAGTTTTTAAAAGTATGAATATTTATTACTTCTGAGTGGTGGCATTATAAGTGGATTCTCTCTTTTACACACTTCATATTTTTCAAAATTTTCAAAGAAGAGCTATAGGTTGGGGCGCCTGGGTGGCTTAGTCAGTTAAGCATCTGACTTTCGCTTAGGTCATGATCTCGTGGTTCGTGGGTTCGAGCCCCGCGTCGGGCTCTGTGCTGACTGCCAGCTCAGAGCCTGGAGCCTGTTTCAGTCTGTGACTCCCTCTCTCTCTGACCCTCCCCTGCTCATGCTGTCTCTCTCTCTCTCCTAGAAATTAAAAAAAAAAAAACAAACATAAAAAAAAAAAGAAGAGCTATAGGTTGTATAATCAGAAAAAAGGGATGTTTAAAATAACTTTCATCTAAAAGTATAATAAACTCAACCTGGTGCTATAAGTGGATATGTGTACACGAGTGTAACAGCTTTCCTTACATAGTCAGACTTGTTCAACCCTGAGGCCAGAAAAAAATAGTATACAAAACCACAACATAGAGATTAAAAAAGGAGAAAGTGCATAAATTAAAACACTAATAATTGTAGTGTTGATCTAATAGTAATAGATACAAAAAGCAGCATTATTTTTTTTTCACATGTAGAAATATTTTTCACATGTAGAAATGATCTCATCTCTGCCAAGGTGTCCTATCACATCCTCCCAAATTATTAAAGAAAGGGCTCTTAACAGAAATAGTTTCAGCTATGGTTTCATCTTCCCTAAAAAAAAGCCTCTCTCACCACTGGTAAAAGTATTTTTTTGTAGTAATATTTTAGGTGCCTGGGCTCATTAAGCTCATGATAATCCCAATCTCACCACTTGTAAACGATTTTTACCTAGAAATTATATTTGGAGACAACAATTTTCAAAAGAAGTAAACAATATATTCACAGTTCATATTTACAATGTAGTTATTTCCTGAATTGGCATTCATTGGGCATCTATTAGAAAAGGGCAAAGTACCAGGCTTTGAACACATAAGAATAAAGCCAGAGTGTGTCCAAGTTACTTAAAGAGAAAGACAAGTAAACTGTATGGTACGACAACACTTAAAGTGCTAATACAAAGTATTCACAGGCAAGGAGACGAAAGGTGATGGGGTAATGAAAAACAAGGCCCAAGACAAAGGAGATTCATTTCAGCGGAGTATTAAAAGATGAATAAAATGAAATTTAAAGTGGTGATATGCTACACATTCAAGGAAAACAAAACTAAACACCAATATGCTCTACCTATCAGGATTCAAACTACCTTGTAAATGTTACTAGTTACGGTTACTTGAAATGCATTAGTCAACTCCATTAAAAAGCTACTTTTCATTCTTTTGTAAGGGTAGCACCATGAATTTCTGATACAGGCCATATTCTTTCAAGCAAATGTATTATTATACTTTGACTAGATATCAAAATTATTAACCAACAGCAAAATACCATTAAAAAAAAATAACAAGGGATGCCTAGCTGATTTAGTTGGAAGAGCGTGCAACTCTTGATCTCAGCATTGTGGAATAATAATAATAAATAATGTCACCCTTTAAAAATAATAACAACAACAGCCAAAGCCCAAGCTTTGAATAGCCCCACTGGAAAAGGGGAATATACTTTTACAGGTCATGTACACCTCCTGACCTGTATTTGGCAATCTGCTCCCAGACTGTCAACAGATATGCAGCACAGCTCTCAAGACAGGAGACTAATCTCTGGCAAAACCAGGCATCCATCCGGGGTGCTACTATCCCCATACACTGCCCTCATATGAGCCAAGGTAGATCTGGAACTTAAGAAGGTATATTTCCAATCTGGATAGCTGCCAAAGTATCTCATTCAAAGTATCCAGGAACAAGGGCCAGTCCAGCATCCTATGCCAGAGGCCAAGGCAGCAGTACTTTCTGTATGTAGTCCCAACCCAGAGGTGACCTACACACATTCTTCCATGCCTGCTAATAGCCATACAAGAATTTGCTCAACCCAGTTACTATTCAGACTCTAAACTTACCAGTGGCAACCCAGCAACTGCAAATTCCAAGTCCTAGGAGGATCATATTTACAGGAGAGAGCACACTGGTCTAATGAGAGATAACTAAATACAGTACTATGAAAACTGCACCTTCTTTACAGTGTAGAAATGATAATATCAAAGTATAATCTTGCATACATTACAATAAAATAATCCATCTAACCCACCCAAGTTTTTAAGAAAAATCAGAGAAAGCTGTGGCTGGTGGGGGTGGGAAATTAAAAGCTAAGGGGAAAACTGAGCTTCCTTGATTTTCCTTACTAAAGAAAAATCTCCAAGAAATACACTACAGCATTCTATTATTTAAGAAACCATTTTTTAAAAGGTAGAAGACAGTTGTCACATGAAAGTAAAAATACCAACATTGTGTTGGTATGTTTCATTATTTAAAGATCTCAAAACTCACATAAAACACTAAATGCTACACTGATTCTCTAATAATAGCAAAAAAGATCCAATAGAATATAAAAGGATATCACCAATTTAGTGGTAGAAAGACATGAAGATACAAAAAGAGTGTGACAAAAATAAAAGATAAGTTTATTCAAACTACTGGGTTATGGGGGTAAAAATCTTTCAATTAAAATTTCTATAGGGTGTGGTGCCTGGGTGGCTCAACTGGTTAAGTGTCCAAGTCTTGATTTCAGCTCAGGTCATGATCCCAGGGTTTTAAGATTGAGCCCTGTTATCAGGCTCCACACGTGAAGCCTGCTTAAGAGTTTCTTTCTCTCTATCCCTCTGCCCCCTTCCCTGCTTTTGTGTGTGCATTTTCTCTCTCTCAAAAATTTAAAAAATAAATGAATAAATAAATTTGTATAGGGCTATAATTAATATAAATTTATAAATCCTATTTGGGGCAAAAATATTGAAATTGTGCTTTTAAATAATATTCTTAGCAAAGTAAATACATAATTCATTATGTAAAAATTTTAAAAAATTGTATTATCTGTTATATATAACATCTCAACAAAAACATATTTGGTTTGGACTATAAATGGACTCTCACCTACATAAATCATAGAGCAGCTGTTAAGTGGGGCTATGGCAAAGTGTTACAGCAGCATCTAAGGATAATTATGTTTTTAATTTTTAAAAAATATTCATTTAATTTTGAGAGAGAGAGAGAGCGCGCGCACATGTGCACAGGCGAGGGGCAAAGAGCAAGGAAGACTGAAAACAGAGGATACAGAGCAGGCTCTGTGCTGACAGCAGCCAGCCAGCCTGTTAAGGGGTTCAAACTCATGAACTGCAAGATCATGACCTGAGCAAAAGCTTAATCTCATGAGCCACTCAGGCGCCTCATATTTACTTTTCTTTATACAGAAGCAATAGTCACAGAATCCAAGAATCATAAATTCCAGGTGTAGAAATGAAATTTCCTAAATTACCTTCTAGCGATAAAAATATATTTAATTTCTAAGACCTTTCAGAAGAGGGAAGAGGAGTTATTTTATTTTCATTTTTGAAAAAATATACAGACATACATACAGGCATACAGAAAAAAATTAAAATATCATCCACCAAAATGCCAACAATAGTGATTATCTCTACACAGTAGGAATATCAAGAATCCTTACTCACCTCATTTTGGTTACATAGATTTTCAGAATGAATGAACAATAATTGTGTAGAAGGTTAAAATAGGATTGATTAGTCCATAAAGGTATTCTGTAAATTAGATTCAAAGGATTAACCTCTACTTCTAAATTTTGTAATAGGTAACGAGTATATCATTTTAATAATTCTCAATAATTCTTAAGTCTCCACCACAGAGTGTGTTCTATTCTTCAACTCCTCCATCAGACATTCAACATTTTAATAATTACTGTACAAAAACTGAATTTTTAAAACATTTTGATCACCAAGTGTTTCCTCGGTATTTGACAATAAGTTTTATTTACACAGATTTAATATAAAAGTTGAGAAACACCTGAGCTGCACACTTGAGTCATTTGAAAAAGTACTGACATCTATGTCTCACCCTCCAAGATCTCAGATATACTGGGTATACGCTGTGGCCCAGACATCAGAATTCAGAAAACACCCAAGAATGTATTTCTTCACTTCCAACAGTAACAAATGGAAATTAAATCACTTTTATGTTGATACAGCAACTATTGGGAAAGTCACCCCAAATTCTCATTTATATTGCAGAGAAAAATATGGGAAATATTTCATATTGTCTTCTACAATTGGGGGAACTTTTTAAAGATTTTTTAAATGTTTATTTCTGAAGGAGAGACAGAGCATGAGCAGGGGGAGGGATGGAGAGAGAGGGAGACACACAATCTGAAATGCGCTCCGGGCTCTCAGCTGTCAGCCCAAAGCTGGACACGGGGCTCAAACTCACAAATGACAAGATGAGCTGAAGTTGGACATTTCAGCTGAAGTCTGACATCAGCCTAACTGATGTACCCAGTTGCCCCAGGAAACTTAATATTCAGGTTATAACTTTAATTAGCTGATTTCCTCCCTTAAACTTTATTTACAAAGAAATACACTGAGTATCTGATCCAAAAATAAATACTGCAGCTTTGATGAGGATTAAGTACACATAAACGCGTCCTCAGTTAAAACATATATTCATTTCTTCCCTTTTTGTTCATTAACCAGTTTCTTGTAGATATATACACACTTTAGCAGAGGCCAGTAAAAGGGCCCTTTGCAGAATTATTTTACAAAGACACTTCTGGGGGGCCACCTAGGTGGCTCAGTCGGTTAAGCGTCCGACTTCGGCTCAGGTCATGATCTCATGGTTCGTGGGTTCCAGCCCCGCGTCGGGCTCTGTGCTGACAGCTAGCTCAGAGCTTGCAGCCTGTTTCAGATTCTGTGTCTCCCTCTCTCTCTTACCCTCCCCTGCTCACCCTGTGTCTCTCTCTCAGAAATAAAATAAAAACATTAAAGTAAACACACACACAACAAAGACACTTCTGTAAAAAGCAACATTGCTAACTTACGTATGTGCCTTATAGTTCATGCTTTTATATATTTCTTGGGCAAAGCCATCTACACTAACCTTGTTAACAACTCTAAGATTCTTTAATCATGTTATTATCCATCAAGGTTCATCAGAATTGTCAATATGATATTAAAAAAACACCTCAAGAAAGGTGTTTATCAATTAAAAGACATCTAACTTTCAAAAAAAAAAGACATCTAACTTTCAGTTAGACAAATAACAGTCATTGGAAAAGGTCTATAAAACTAACAGCATGGGGCGGGGAGACTGGTTTAGAAATTCAAATACTAAATAGAGAATAGCAGATACTTAACTCTACACTAAAAACAACATGGGAAAATTATTTTGGCCATGTTTTCAAATAAGTATCTCTTTATGGACTCTGTATCTTTATGGCAATCTCTCTATGGCATCACTTTTTTTTATTAAAGTATATTAGATATGCAATATTACATTAGTTTCAGATATACCACATAGTCATTCAACATTTATATACATTATGAAGTCATTACCACAGTTAATCTAGCTACCATCTGTCACCATACATATTACATATTATTAACTATATTTCCTATGCTGTACATTGTATCCCCATGTTTATTTTTGTTTGTATGTTTCGCGGGTTTGGGGGATTGTTTTTATTATTTTTAATTTTTTAATGTTTATTTATTTTTGAGAGAGACAGAATGTGAGCATGGGGAGGAGCAGAGAGAAAGAGAGGCACAGAATCTAAAGCAGTCTCCAGGCTCTGAGCTGTCAGCACAGAGCCCAATGTGCAGCTTGAACTCACGAATTCCAAGATCATGACCTGAGCTGAAGTCAGACACTCAACTGACTGAGCTACCCAGGCACCCCATGGCGTTTTTTTGTTTTTAATTCCAGTATAGTTATCAGTGTTACATTAGTTTTAGGTGTAACTCAACAATTCTATATCTACTCAGTGCTCATCAAGATAAATGTAATTTTAACCCCCCTTACCTATTTCACCCTTCCCCCCACCAACTCCCCTCTGGTAACCATCTGTTTGGTCTATTGTATAACCGAAGTCTGTACTCCCTCTTGTAAAATAAAGAAAAATTACTGTATTAAATTCATCCAAAATAAACCATATTAAAAAATAGCCTTAAAAATTCTAACAGTAAAATGTTTGGAAAGGCAACAATATGATTTCTATAGTAAAATTGTTAAAAATAACTATATACTAATAACTATTATAGTTTCAAATTTATATCAGTATAAATGTTTTTGTTATTCCACTAATTTTTTGAACTTTCTATTCAGAATTTAAAACCTTCGGTGTCTCACTTAAAGACAGTCATACAACACTCAAGAATGAACTGAAGATGACTCAATAATACTACTACAGTGGGGCACCCAGGTGGCTCATTTGATTAAGTGTCCGACTTCAGCTTAGGTCATGATTTCACAGTTTGTGAGTCTGAGTCGCACGTAGGGCTCTGTGCTAACGGCTCAGAGCCTGGAGCCTGCTTCGGATTCTGTGACTCCCTCTCTCTCTGCCCCTCCCCTGCTTGTTTGCAAGTGTGCACTCCCTCTCTCTCTCTCTCAAAAAATGAATAAAAGGTGCCTGTGGCTCAGTTGGTTATGTGTCCAACTTGGGCTCAGGTCATGATCTCATCGTTCCTGAGTTCAAGCCCCACATCAGGCTCTGCACTGACAGTTCAGAGCTGGCTTCAGATTCTGTCTCCCTCCCTCTCTGCCCCTCTACTGCACATACTTTCTTTCTCTCAAAAATAAATAAATGAATATTTTAAAAAAGGAAAAGAAATTTTAAAAACAACGACAACAACAAACTACTACAGGGAAAACAAAGGACAAGAAGGATAGTCCAAACTAAAATAGCATTTGTGGGAAGGGGTATAAGAGCTTTTTATCTTTTATTTTAAATCATTTTGGGGCGGGGCGCCTGGGTGGCTCAGTTGGTTGAGCGTCTGACTTTGGTTCAGGTCATGATCTCACGGATCGTGAGTTCAAGCCCTACGTCGGGCTCTGTGCTGACAGTTAGCTCAGAGCCTGGAGCCTGTTTCAGATTCTGTGTCTCCCTCTCTCTCTGACCCTCCCCTGCTCACGCTGTCTCTCTCTCTCTCAGAAATAAATAAAACACTTAAGAAATTTTAAATCATTTTGGGACTCCTGGGTGGCTCAGTCAGTTAAGCATCTGACTTCAGCTCAGGTCATGATCTCACAGCTTGTGGGTTCGAGCCCCATGTCAGGCTCTGTGCTGACCGCTCTGAGCCTGAAGCCTACTTTGGATTCTCTCTCTCTCTCTCTCTCTCTCTCTCTGCCCCTCCCCTGTTCCAGTTCTGTCTCCCTCTCTCAAAATTAAATAAACATAAAAAATTTTTTTAAAAACAATAATCATTCTGATGCCATTAATGATATAGAGAAGACAGAAAAGCAAAACTGGAGAAGACAGGTGATCCTAGAATCCAATCCAACATATATATACATACATTCAAAACATTTTTGCACTTTTTTTTTAATGTTTTATTTATTTCTGAGAGAGAGATAGGCAGTGAGCAGGGGACAGTCAGAGAGAGAGGCAAACACAGAATACGAAGCAGACTCCAGGCTCTGAGCTGTCAGCAGAGAGCCCGATATGGGGCTTGAACCCATGAACTGTGAGATCATGACCTGAGCCGAAGTCAGACGCTTAACAGATCGAGCCACCCAGGCGACCCTGCACTCTTTTAGTATGTACTGAAATTTCTAGAAATGCAGTATCTCATAAATTGAAAGAACACTGTCCCCTACCAAAAGATGTTCATCATTTTGGAAAAATATCATATTATAGAGCAATGCTGATCATGGTATTTGAGGCACCCATTTAACATATGTATATGTTAGTCTGATCTGCAGCAGCTGCATTCATGACTATTCTACACATGGATATTAGCATCGGGTTACTTTATTCTGTCCTACAGTATAGGAGAAGCTAAGTCTCCACATACTCAAATACACATATTAATACAGAACTAACACAAATGTAGATTTATATATCCATAATGTATATATTATAATCAATTATATACATAATTTAATATTACTTGCATTTATGCTATGTCACTGTTCCTTTTTTTATTTTACATACGTATATATATTCACACATATATATATCTCATTTCATTTCAGTGTGGTAAATGAGGTATCACAAATATATTGTTTTGAAAAGGGGGCACCAAGTCTGACATAATACAGAGCTACTAGTGTAACAGTAAAAGAGAATGGGACTGAGGCCAGAAAACTGACATTTTAAAGGAAGAAGGAGGAACAAAGATGGAGAAGTAAACAGAAAGGTAGAAAGTATCTTGGGAAAGAGGACTATGCCAAAGGAGAAAGAAGTCTCTATAAGCACTCCACCAAATGGCTCAGAAGAGGCTGATAACAACTGAAAATAAACCAGTGGATCTGAAAATGGGAAGGTCACTGGTAACCTCTCAACAATTTCAGTACAGTAGTTGAGACAGAAATGATACTACAGTGAATAAATGAGTAAACAGGAAAAACAGAAACAACTAATAAGAGCCTTCTCTTTCAAGAAGTTCACAGTAAAGGAAAGAGAAATAAGACAAAAGAACAAGGAGAACGGCAGGGCCAAAAGGAGGACGGGTTTTTGTTGGTTTCTGGGTTTTGTTGGTTAGGCTAGAAAAGACTTCTGAAAGGTTCATTCAAATTTACTAGATATCAAGGCCTGACTTCATTACATATGCCTAAATACAAGTCTTAAGAATTATTACTGTATTTTTCAAACTGAAATGTTTATAGATGATATTATATGATATCTGATATTTGATTTAAAATAATCTTGGGGGGGGTAGCTGTTATAGATCAAGAAAAGGTAAAATAAAGTTAGCCCTAAATTGCTATCTGTTGAATCTGGGTGATGGGTACATGGTGGTTCATAGCTCTTCTTTTCTTAAAATGCTTAAAACTATCCATAATGTTTTTTTTTAATATTCTCTAAAATATGCTCAATTATTCTTCATTTCTATAACTAACTATGTGCTGTTCTGTTAAATGTCAAACAGATGATGCTGATTTTTATCAGGGCATATTTTAAGGTTTTTCTTAGGAATGATTATACATTAATTGTTAAATTATCTCAAATTCTCAATTTTCCATGTGACCACAGAAATTTCATATTCAACTAGATGGAAAAAAGAGGTGAAAATCAGACGAAAGCAGATCCTAAGGTTCTGAGTCACAAAGTTCACAAATCCATCCCCTAAAGGAATTCTATTTGACAGTACCATATTACAGCATTTTTAAAAATGCTTATTTTCTAATCAAGCTTTACATGAAATGTGTTTGAAATTGCCTCTAAATTTTTAAATTTTACAATATTGAGAGAAAAAATGAATTCTGAAATAAGAGCCATAGGAATTATCTTTTCAATGCTGCTCTAATCTAACTGTGTAACTCATCAAGTCTCTTAACCTCTCTAAACTGGTTTCCTCAACTTTTTAAAAAATGTTTATTCATTTTTGAAAGAGTCAGAGACAGAACATGAGTAGAGGGAGGAGCAGAGAGAGAGGGAGACCAAGCGTCTGAAGCAGGCTCCAGGCTCTGAACTGTCAACACAGAGCCCGACATGGGGCTCAAACTCACAAACAAGGAGATCTCAACCTGAGCCATAGTCAGACACAACCAACTAAGCCACCCAGGTGCCCCAGTTTCCTCAACTTCTTAATGAAGAACTGAGTTAAATTAACTCTGGGATAATGTGCATTTCTAACTTTCTAGACTTCTACATGTCTGGCCTACAGGACACCTGAACACATTCACAACCCAAGCGAACAATTATCCAGACCAGCATTTCTCCAAGTCAATGGACCCCTGAAGATCCTGGAGACGGTTTCAGAATAAACAAGGTCAAAACTATTTTCATAATAATACTAAGACACCTTTTCACTGTTGTTACGTTTATTCCAATTATGCAGAACCAACGATAGGTAAAACTTCTACCACTTTAGCCAGAAGAACCAAGACAGTAGTCACTGCACTCTCAGTAAAAGAATGCTGGTTTCACTTAAGTATACCTTTGATTAGGCAGTAAAATTTATTCTTAGCACATTTTGATCCTAAATATATCTTTTTAACATTCTATATGATGAAATAAGAAATGTACATACAGTATTTTTTTTTTTTTCCAGGAGAGAGAGAGAGAGACAGCGTGAGCAGGGGAGGGTCAGAGAGAGAGGGAGTCACAGACTGAAACAGGCTCCAGACTCCGAGCCGGGAGTCAGCACAGAACCCGACGCGGGGCTCGAACCCACGAACCGCGAGATCATGACCCAAGTGAAAGTCGGACGCTTAACCGACTAAGCCACCCAGGCGCCCCAACGTACAGTATTTCTGCTGTAAGGCAAAATATGATGGCTGCCTCAAGGAAAATATTTGTCCAAATGTCTGAGTTGTAATCTCTAGGAACTGGTTCTTTGATTGCTTTATGGAATACCACCGTTACTGGTAAGACTGACTAACAAACCTTGGTTATTCAAACTTGGGGTTTTGGCAGATTTGGGGTTTTGTTTGTCTTTGTTCGTTACTGTTGTTGTTGTTTTAGGTTTATTTACTTTGAGAGAAAGAGAGAAAGGGAGAGAGAGAATCCAAAACAGGCTTTGCACTGTCACCACAGAGACCAATGCAGGGCTCGATCCCATGAACCACGAGATCATGAACTGAACAAAAATCAAGAGTCGGATGTTTAACCAACTGAGCCACCCAAGCACCCTGGGTTTTGTTTGTTTTTTGAGTAAAACCTGTCACTTCAGGGAAAGAGACTGACAAAATTTGTTGACAATATTAAAATTCAACTGAAAAGCAGAATCTTGGAAAACTTGTATCTGCCACCTTGAACATAATAGCTTATTAGGTTTAAGTTTAAAAAGTTAAAAGAGGGGCGCCCGGGTGGCTTAGTCGGTTAAGCGTCCGACTTTCGCTTGGGTCATGATCTCACGGTTCGTGGGTTCGAGCCCCGCGTTGGGCTCTGTGCTGACTGCCAGCTCAGAGCCTGGAGCCTGTTTCAGTCTGTGACTCCCTCTCTCTCTGACCCTCCCCTGCTCACGCTGTCTCGCTCTCTCTCTCCTAGAAATAAATAAAAAACATTAAAAAAAAAATTAAAAAAAAAAATTATAAAGTTAAAAGATTTTTCTGAAAAAATCAAAATTTAATTTTTTTATATTATAAGAATTTGGAAGATCTATATAATTCAGCAAAACAGTGTGTTTCAAATAACCAATACATCGTGTTATAATATCATGCAAGGGTAAAAGATTCACTCAGAGTGCAAAATACACCAATAGATTGTATTATAAAGGAGTGCAAAAGTTCACTAGTATGGTTTAATATTCCACTTTGGAACTTTAAGAAATTACCACTGCCGAGTTTTGGTGAAGGATCAAAGATATATCTGTGTAAGGCTAGATTTTCTTCATAAATAGTTCAACCAAAAACAACATAATGCAGCAAAAACTGAATCTAGTTATCTTCTATTAAATTAGACACTACAGGGGCGCCTGGGTGGCTTAGTTGGTTAAACGTACGACTTTCGCTTAGGTCATGATCTCACGGTTTGTGAGTTCGGGCCCCGCGTCGGGCTCTGTGCTGACTGCCAGCTCAGAGCCTGGAGCCTGTTTCAGTCTGTGACTCCCTCTCTCTCTGACCCTCCCCTGCTCACGCTGTCTCTCTCTCTCTCCTAGAAATAAATAAAAACCTTAAAAAAAAAATTAAATTAGACACTACAGAGATTTAGAAAAAATACAAAATGGTGCCACATTTTTCACAAATTTTTATTTTGAAGAACAGTTATTTTTCTTTTTGTTAATTTTTTTTAAGGAATCTCTACACCCAACATGGGGCTTAACCCCACAACCCCAAGATCAAGAGTTGGACCCTCTATCGACTGAGCCACCCAAGTAACCTACAAACAGTTATTTTTCATAAAATGTCATTTTCTATTAACATGTATTTATTATTTTTAAATGGGTTACATAATTTAATTTCTAAGTTTTAATTTCTAACACAGTAAATATTGACAGATATAACCAAACATTTAAAATCTTTACAGAGTCCTCAATAATTATAAGTCTTTAAAGAGTCCTAAAACCTGAGATCCACTGTTCTACATAAAACTTTACCAAATCCTTTGCTAGGCAGCTCACATTATCTACTCATTCCTAACCTATTAAGAGTAGGGAAGAATGAAAAAAGACACATATATGTTATATAATCTGTGATAAATATTATAACAGAGGTATAATTCCAAACAGTAAATTTGGGAAAATGGTTTTGAAAGACTTAATTCAAACATATCATGAAAGACAGGTAAAACTGACTAAAGGTAGGTACATTTCAGACAAAGGTCTATTTGAACAAGAGTAGGAAGATGGGAGATTACAGACATGTCTAGGAAGTAGGCTGATGGGGTCAGACCTGGCACAGTGGCAGAAATTTGACAAATGCTGCAGTGAGCCAAGAGATTAGGTCATGGAGGGTTTCAATTCCACCATAAAAAATTTGGACTCTGAAATGTATAACAAAGGGCCAACCGGGATTCTTATTTGACAAGAGACTATTACAATCAAATTTCTACTTTGAAATACAACCGTAATGGATACACACAGGACAGACTCTACATTGAGGAAAAGGGCCAAATTCAGGGAGACATGTATGGAAGAAAAAATAATGAAACTGCACTCAGATGGAGTAGAAAGTGAAGGGTGGCCTTCTAGAAGCAGAACACAGTTTGGCAGGTCAAAGAATATGACAAGAAGGAAATGGTGAGTCCTGAACTTGAGGAGCACCTGGGTGGCTCAGTCAGTTAAGTGACTGACTTCAGCTCAGGTCATGATCTCAAGGCTCATGAGTTCAATTCCTGCATCAGGCTCTGTGCTGACAGCTCAGAGCCTGGAGCCTGCTTCGGTTTCTGTCTCCCTCTCTCTCTGCCCTCCCCCACTCATGCGCCTGTGTGTGTGTGCGCTCTCTCTCTCGCTCTCTCTCAAAAATAAACATTAAAAAAAATTTTAAAGTGCTAAACTGGAATAACTAGGGTAATGGGGCTATCATAAGGGAAACAGAAGATCCAAGTTTCTCAGAGGAGGTGGATTTGATGGGAATTACGAAAACTTAAGGTATCTGTAGAACGTCAGTTTAGAAATACTGGTTAAGATAACACAGAAAGAGATCTGAGGAAAAACTTCACTAAAAGTAAGAACTGGAACCATGGGACTAATACAGATATCAAAAATAAGAACAGGGTGAGTAGAGCAAAGTGCCAAATACAGGAGTTTATGAGACATGGCATAGACAGAGAAAATTAAGCAGTAAAAACAAAATAGGAAAAGTCAGAGTCTTCAGAAAGTTCACGACCACAGAAGCTAAGAGAAAAAAAATTCAAGGAGGATTAGTTAGTCAATAGCTGAAGAAGTTGAAAAGAATAATGATCTAAATGAGGCCACTGGATCTATTAATTACTAGGTTACAGAGTAGTCTCTGTTGAGTGTTTAGGAACAGAACACAGATTACAATGAATCTGGGTTCATGGCCTCATTAGCATGGTATTAGGTACAGGAAATAAATGTTTTATCCAGAGCTACATGAAAGTAGCTTGTTTTCCAAACAAGAGTTTGTCTACTCTTCAACTAAAATAATTTTTAAATAAAACTATCTCTCTATATGTAACTGTTATTTTCAGACTATTTACTTCAGAGCCACATAGAACACTGATTTTAGTATTAAAACAGAATACTATCATTTACCTAATAAATTTTATGACACAAAAAGAATTTTCAAAAAAAAAAAGAATTTACTATTACACTATATATTGAACCTCAATCTACTGCGTTAAAGAATATTATTCTTAGTAAGTCTACCATGAGACATTTTAGTACAAATCCATTTTAGTATAAATCCATTAATAAAAATCCCTATTAACCAATTCCCTTTTACTGGTAATATCAAACACAGTATGAGACCAAATTTAATTTGGGCATATTTATATAAAATGTATATTCAGCCAGACCTATGTTTATACAATATGTACAATGTATATGTGAAATACCCATATTTATTAGTACAATCTAGAAAACAATCATCTGTTGAACAAAAGGATTCTTCCCTTTACAAAAGAAATCACTACTGGAATATTTTAAATAAATAATAAACTTTCCCAGGATAATATGAAATTACAGTTCTTTATTTAATTTACACAAAGCTTTACAGGAATACATCTGTTTAAAGCAAATTCATGAAGTATGTAACTAAAATGGGCAGTGAAAGGGTTTAGGTGGAGGGCACCCAGTGGCTCAGTCGGTTAAGCATCCAACTCTTGATATCAGTTCAGGTCATCATCCCAGGGTGCTGGGATCGAGCCCCACATGAGGCTCCACACTGAGCGTGGAGTCTGCTTGGGATATTTTCTCGTTCTCTCTCTCTCTCCCTCTCTCTCCCTTTCCCTGGACGCCTCTCCCTGGCTCATGCTCTCTCTCTTATTAAAAAAAAAAAAAAAAAAAAAAAAAAAAAAAGGCAAACTTATCAGTAGAATGTATCTATGAAATACAAAATTCTGACTGAAATAAATATTTTTTCTGGGCTCTAAAACATCTAGGTTACAGAGTAGTCTTTGTAGTGAAATCTGTCAATATGCTCAAACCCATGCAATTCCCATCCCTCTCTCCCCTCCCTGTCTCCTCAACTTGCCATGGAATACACAACGACTAGTTCTACACTTAGCACTCATCTGTTTTCTCCACCATCTCAATGGCCAACACAAGGCATAGTCTTGTTTAAAACCTCAAGCAAAAGGATTAAAGATACATGAAAACATCTGCTCTCATCTTCAAGTCAATAATGATGGACAGGAAGAGCAGAGAACTAATACATTCCTCCTGAAAACACATACATATGAATACACTTTGTTCTTCCCCAAAATACCAAAAGGATAACAGACAGCAGTTCATGCCCACAAACCAAAACACAGTTGTTTCATCTAATTTTAGAAAAAAAAAATAACAAGGAACTGGAGAAAAGTTCTCTCTGAAATAACTCAATCCTCAAATCAGGGAAATTCAAAGAGCATAACATGGAAAAACCAACAGCCTCAATTCTCCCCTTTGGGATACTAATTCTATCAGCCCAAATCAAAATAAACACTATGTTTATAGAAGATCTGAAGAAAATCTATAGAAAAGTCTGAAATCTCTCTTTTTCAGAAAAGAAAAAGCCCCCTTACAAAGAAGATACCTGAATATATTATTTCAAGCACAGGTACTCTATGGTTTACTCCAAACCTGTTGTATTTTTTTGTGCCATATTCTTTTAAAGACAAGCTTATAAACATATTTGTTTCTAAAAAAAAAAAAAAAGATCCAATTATATAATTACATCTGGAAGTACCCTTTTATTTATAAAGTCTCACAGCCAGGTTTTTCTTATTTCACTCATTTGCTCAGCCCTAGACTTATACAGCTAGTTGTTCCCCTTCTGGAAGCTGTGAACCAGTCTAATTGTACTTGAAACGAGTAGTCTCAAGTACCGTGCAGATGTCTCACAAGATTTTGTTTAATCTGAGTAAAATCTTCTACTTCTTTTCCCTGAAACCTACAAGAGTAGAAAGAAAATATAAATGCAATCTAATTGTTTTGGTGGGAAGTACTGTTCATATATTAGGGCCCTTCATACCAACTCTCTAAGAAGAGAAACCCTTTTTAGTAATCCTCGGGAATTTGTCCAAAATAAAACACATGCATTTAAACCTGTACCCAGAATTAACTAGGTAAAATTGGCATTAACAGAGGACAGCTGAATAACCCCAAACTGCAACAGATATATACAGAAATTTAAAGTGTCCTTAAGAGGATGTGGGGAGCAAGGACAATTATTTAACAACAGTTACTACATTATGTGTGTGTTCTGGCCTTTTTGCTATCCAAGAGTTCAGGTGAACAGGAGGTACAATTTCCACAAGGCAAAGCCCTCTTCTTGACAAAAAAAAAAAGTTTTTAAAAAAACTTAGTCATTAAAAGATTTTTTTCAGGGGCGCATGGGTCGCTCAGTCAGTTAAGCATGACTCTTGATTTCGGCTCAGGTCATGATCTCACAAGTTCATGAGTCCATGGAGCCCTGCACTGACAGTGCAGAGCCTGCTTGGGATTCTCTCTCTCCTCCTCTCTCTACCCCTCACACTCATGCACACTTTCTCAAAATAAATAAATTTTTCTAAAAGGCATTTTCTAATGAAAAGCATTTACTCTATCAAACCAAGACTACCTAATTTCAGAAACCTCATTAAGGCACAACAATATATTAATAAATTTTATGTTAACAGACCTAGGTTATATTTCTTATTGGGTTACATGGATCACCAAAAGTTCCTAAGGGGAGCCTGGCTGGCTCAGTCCATACAACATGTGACTCCTGATCTCTGGATAGTGAGTTCAAGCCCTATGTTGGACATAGAGATTACTTAAAAACAAAACAAAATAAAACCTCCTAAAATAACTGTTCAATTAAATGAGAAAGTGAATAAACTGTTTTCTAAGCATGTATAAGACAAGTAATCTCAAGCATTTTTGAGATGTATCACAACTCTCAAAGTTATTTAAATTGTACCAAAGAAATACGATAAATTCCCAAAGGATCTAATCAATGCCCTATTTATTCTCCACTTGCTCCAGCAAATCCCCAATCCCTCCTCTGCTCTGTTCCTGCCCTAGGAGGATGAGCCTTCACAGACCATCACCTAGGCTCTCTAGCTGGGCTCCAGCAATGCAAACCAATGAAGGAGACCCAAAGAGAGAGGGAGGTCAGGGAACTTTCCCTCCCTTCCTGCCAACAGGCCTGCCTTAAAGCCACAGTTCCCTGGGGGCCTCCTCCACAATTCTAGCTCTCAACTCTCAGCTCTGTAATCTCTGGAGAATTCAGGGTTTCTCACCATTGCTATCCCCAGAGTGCTTCATTCCACCCTACCACCTGACTCCCCCTCCCCCCCCACCTTCTTGTTTGTTCTCTAACCTCAGTAATCTGTTCCTTTGCACCCTTAAGGATGAAATCTCTTTCCTGCTGGGAACTTGCCTGATACAGCTAACAATACCAAGTCTGGTTGGTTCAAAATAGCACATTATCTAAAGATATCCAATTTTAAAAGGTCAACATCATCTTCAGAGCTAGTCAAGTATTACTTATTTGTAACACTGCTGTTTGTATAATTGTTTAAAAATTAAATATAACCAGCTCACTTCCAAATGAAGCTGGTTAAAAGCTGAAAAACTTATTGCAATTAAGTGTAGGTGTGAAATTCAACACTGCACTGCCCTCTCAATATAAATGCCTATAAGCCCCAAATAAGCTTAACAGGGGGAAAAAAAATCAATGAGGGATTCTGGTAACTGATACTTCACTTCCTTCTACCATACACTGCCTGATTAATCCAAACAATTTTTGTTGTTGTTACTGTTAAAGCCCTCCCTAGGCACAAGATGAAGAAAGGTTGTAAACTAGTGGTTCTCAAATTTTGGTGTACAAGTAAATCAGCCAAGAAGTTTTTTAAAATGCTAAGCCCAGGGCCCACCCACACCTTCTTGACAAGTGTTTTTACCAGTTCCCAGGTCATTCTGATGCACACCTAAATTTCAAAACCTTTTGAAACTGGCCAACTTTAAGATTCCACCCAAATCTCCAACACATTTTTTTCTTTTTGACTGAACATTTCATATTAAATATTGCCAAACAAAAAAAAAAAGTTAAACATAGTCACAATACTAATGCACACTAATTATATACCACTGTGATATGTGTTTCACATGTATTATTATCTAATTCGGTTCTCACAAGAACCACACCAGGTAGGTAATATTGCCTCCATTTTACAGAGATGAAAACTGAAGCCCAGAAAAACTAAGTAATCTAACCAAAGTAATGACTGGCAAAACCAGGATCACCTCTAGTCTTCCAGTCCCTCTTGCATATACGCTGGACAAGCAAACAAGCACTTGTACCTAAATGCAACTCTGGAGCCTCAGGACTGTTACAAAAAGGATTAAGCCTAAGGGCCAAGCAATTAGATAAGCAATAATTGTCCCTGTCCACTCCCTCCCCACAACAAGCTCTCCTGACTCCCCACCCATCACTCACCAAGGACTCCCATCTACATCGTATGCTATCACACAGTAGTAGAACATCACAAGTCTATGTATCTATCAGCGTTCTTTCTACTCTTACCTACTGCATGCTAGGTATCTCCACACTCCATCTCCACCAAGGACTGATTGTGAGCTTGAGCAAACTTAACATCTCTATGCCTCAGTTTCCCAATCTATATGTTATGGGTCATAATACCAAGTGCACTAACGTGACATAGTGATTAGCTGAGACAATGTACATCAAGTACTTGCTTGACATAGTATCTAACACACAGCAACAGCAACAACTCAATCAACAATAGCTGCTAATCCAACATATCAATTGCAGATCCCATTTATTTTCTCCCAGCCTTGTTTCCTGAGACTGTGATAAAAGATGGAACACACTTTCATCAGGAGTAGACGGGTAACAGTGTTATAACTCAGTGGACTGAATGCCACACATAAAATATTTTAAAGTAAAGGAGTCTTTTAGTAGCCATCAAATTGCACCACTTTGACAACTGTCTATTTCCCAACTTTAGGGTCAGCCCTGTTGATTACATACTAGTATGAAGAGTCTGTAATTAACTTAATTCAAAACAACAATAAAATGTCATTTAGCACAGGGACTTAGTCTTAATTTATCACTGTATCACCAACACTTAGAACAGTGCCTGGCTCATGACAGACACTCAAATATCTGTTAAGTGAATGAAGGCATAAAGTAATGCAGAAGGCAATGCAGACACACCTTAGCTCATTAGTGAAGCTTTAAAAAAAAAAAAGCATAATTATCAAACCAATATCAATGTGGCAAATAATAAAAGTTATTTTCAAAATTCCTCCAGAATATTTTTTTTTTTTTTTAAGATCAAAACATTTATTTTGTGTGTGTGTTACAAGCACACACAAAAATCCAAGCAGGTAATGAATAAACATTTTTGTAAGTGTTCCATCATGGGTTCTCTATCCTAGAATTTAGTAAACAGTTCAAGTTTAGGTTGCTTCAGCACCACCTCTGGATGCTACGAGGTCTCCACCTTATAACCACGTTTCTCTGGCTCAGCTTGTAACTGATTAGAGATGTCATCCTCTACACCGTCATCATCCCAATTATCCTCCCAGACACGTGCATCTTCGTCTGCATCTAAGCCAGCCCAGTCTTCCACAGGGAACTCCTTGAAGTCCTCGTCTTCCTCCAACAGACCCAAGCCTACAAGCTGCTTTTCCTCTAACATTGCGACCCTCCCCACCAAAAACCTCTCAGGCCTAGAGGAATGTTGGAACTCACATTTCCTCACCGAAGCCACTCAAGCTGCTGCTGCCGCCTCTGAAGGCGGCTCTACCACAGAGCTCTCCTTTCTTTTTTAAAACAGATTTGTGGGCTATCCTTTAATAACTCTCCAACTAGAAAAGTTAATTGGACCAACCTCAGCTCTATTAATCTACTAGAAATGTTAAAGTAGTTCCATACTAATGCATCATGCTCATCCCCTACCTTTTACATTAAGGGAAATAAAAAACTAGAAACCATTGAACAATTATCACTTTAGTGATGCTGACTTTTCAGAATTTCTGGAACCGTTCAAACTGAAACCACAAAATGAAGTCCCCGCTGAGAGGTGAACCCCGACTAACACCTAGGAGATAAGAGAACTGTCATCTACTACGGAACACACAGAGTTCCATTCTCACTACTCTTCTAAGCAGCCACATTTTTATCCTTGAACAAGGTGCTTAATTTTATTGTCCCCATTTTCTCATCAACAGAATAGGAGTAAGTCTACTTCAACAAGTTGTTTTAAGCACCAAATGTACATAAAATAATTTCCAAAACAATGAAGTGCCATACAAATGTAAACTGTTAAATTTGATATAAACTTAATCAGATTTTAAATGGATGTTTCCATTTAGCTTTCTTTTTATGTCTCTGCCACTCTTTATAATTCCCAGATCCAAAGATCTGCCAGTACGCAGAAGAACCAGTTTCTGCCTAGTCATATTTCAAATATACTAGGCCCTCATTAAGTATTCGTTGAAAAAGATGTTCATCCACATATAAGAGAAATTTTAAAATTCTGCTATATGCAATACTTTACCTTGTAAAGGTTAAGTAGCAGGTTACTTTCAAATAAAATAACAAGTGACGTAACTTGTATAAAAGATGCCTGTGGTTTTGTCAAGAGCACCACCTTCCTTTGTGCACATTACTCAGTCTGGATATAAATCTTCACCTATATGAATATCACCCAAAGAATGTACTTCAGTATTTTGGTTTCACTGGAGTCATGCTTTCTGCATAGTAAAGGACTTCCCTTCTCTTTAACACTAGCAAGATTTCTGAAGATGCCAGAATTTTTCTTCCAGTTTTACATTCTATATTTCAGCACTTTACAGGGAGAACTTTTGGTGGGCTTCTAAGATCTCAAACTACCAGGTCATTCTTATACTATATAAGAAAAAAGTTTATTTTTAAAAACCAAACATGGAAAAATATTCCAACACTTACATTTTAAGATTATTCATAATTAAGAGTCCACTAAATTTGTCAAATAAAAGAATACTGTTTTAAATGGTAAACTTTCTGGTTCCTCTGAATATTATATAATACCTCAAAAACAGAATTTATTTTTTTTTAATGTTTTTTATTTATTTCTAGGAGTGAGGGAGACAGCGTGAGCAGGGGAGGGTCAGAGAGAGAGGGAGTCACAGACTGAAACAGGCCCCAGGCTCTCAGCTGGCAGTCAGCACAGAGCCCAACGCGGGGCTTGAACCCACGAACCGCGAGATCATGACTCAAGCGAAAGTTGGACGCTTAACCGACTAAGCCACCCAGGTGCCCCCTCAAAAACAGAATTTAAACTTATTTAACGTTGGTTAGTTCTTGATTATCTACACACATACACACAGAGATGTGTTACAGATCATCCATTAATAATTTATATTAAGCCCTTGTATTTACAGTTGAATATTAGTATCCTTGAGATGCAAAATTCCTAATAGTTCATAATGAAATATCTGTAAACACAGTCACTCAATTCAGCTGTCCTACCATTTTTCTTCTCATTTACCCAAATACAACTACATTATTCTGCTGAAATGACTATTTTGTTAAAAAAGGCGAACTTTGTGTGCTCATTTTTGTCTTTTATATTTATTATAACTTAAAAGACATTACTGAAATAAACACAGGTCATAAAAAACTGTCCTAACAGTACAGGTGACAATTTAATCATCATTTGAAAACAAGCCCCCCACTGGGGCGCCTGGGTGGCTCAGTCATTTAAGCGTCCGACTTTGGCTCAGGCCATGATCTCACAGTTTGTGGGTTCAAGCCCCACATTAGGCTCTGTGCTGACAGCTCAGAGCCTGTAGCCTGCTTCCGATTCTGTCTCCCTCTCTCTCTGCCCCTCCTCACCTCAAGCTCTGTCTGTCTCAAAAATAAATAAACATTAAAAAAAAGAAAAGAAAAGAAGGCCCCCACCACCAGGATTACAGAGTTAATATGCAAAAGATAGCTACTGCATTTATGGGCAATGATCTCTCTCATTTGAGGAAAATATAAAGTTCTATTTTAAATAGGAACACTATACTATTCATTTTATCCACAACGAAAACCAGTGTTATTAATTCTAATTCCTATAAACCCATCAAAATAAAGTGCACAATATGTATAATATTCTAGAATTTACATCAGAAATGATAAAGCAGGGTGCTTGGTTGGCTCAGCTGGGTGAGTGTCTGACTCTTGATTTCAGCTCAGGTCATGATCCAATGATTGTGGGATTGAGCCCCAAGTCAGGCTCCACGATGGGCCTGTTTATGATTCCCTCTCTCTCTCCCTCTGCCCTACTCAGGTACACTCTCTTTCTCTCTCTCTTAAAAAAAAAAAAAAAAAAAAAGGAAATGATAAAGCAACATTGTATCACTGTTCAAAGTTGTCAACTTAAGAATGAAAAAACAGAGAATTCAACATTAGTTCCAGAACCACATTCATGACCTATCTCATTCTCACTCCTGTGTGCCTTCTTAAAGTTACATTCTTTAACACAATACTAGTTCTGCAGGCTTATCTGAACAGTCTACCAAATGAAATGAGATCAAGGAAACCAGGTCCAATGGAAAGGACACGGGTTTCATGGTCAGAAGACTTGGGTGTGAATCTAGACTTTGTTCCTCTGAAGCTACAAAACCTTGCACAAATATTTAATCCTCTAAGCTTAAATTTCCTCATGTGTAAAAGGACAAGACTACCAACCTTGAAAATTATTTTGTAAATCAAATCCCTCAGTTTGTGTTCTGATTATGGCAGATGTCTAATAAATGGGTGACAATCTTATACAACTAAAGGGCCAGTTCACAAATTATTATGAAGTAACTTATTAAGGGGATCACAAGCTGTATGAGATTTATTAAAGCTGTAATACCTTTTTCAGCTGAAAATGTTTTAATATACAGAAATGAAATACTCAGAGGTTAGAAATCTTTTTAAAACTGACATTTTAATATCAAAGTAAAGCTTCAATGATCAACAGTGAAAACTGATTTTTTTTTTTCAATGTTTGCAGTACTTCAAACCTCACATGGTCAAGAATTTTAAAACTCTCTGAAAGGAGCAGAACCCAGAGACAGCCCAGTTATCTAAACAATGGGCTACATGATACGCCACAGTCTCCAGGCAAAGTCACAACAGGATGAGAAAAGAGCCTTCAGCCTCTCTCAGATTTCCTGCCCACTGTTATTTTAAAACTTGATCATATAAACATAAACAGAGGGGAAAAAAATCCACTTCAAATAAGCCCTGTGGGTTATGATTTATGATCTGTTTTTAATATTATACATTAATTAACATTAAATATTACAATAGTTCATTACATTTTTCTTGCTTACATTTCTGGACACTAATGAAAAATATATGTATACTACAATTTTATATATTATATATTTAGGTTTTTTAATCATAATAATCTTTTCTTAAAGTCTTTCACCACTTCTGTTACTCCCTTTTTAAAATTAGTTTTGGAAAACAAAAATATAACTCAAACTGCGAAAACAATAAATAGTATGTCACACAGACCATACAAACACAATGGGAAAATCTACTTAAGACTAAAATGACTTCTGTTTACTACTGTGCGTATAATTCCTGCGTAACTTAAAATACTCAAAACAAGCTGGATATTTAAAAGGCAATGAGTTATTTTGAACAGTTGCATTGTTTCAAGCTCTGGCTACAGCCCAATTTGTAATGTTTCTAAAATTAATGATAAAAAAACACCAACGGAAGTTTTTCACTAAACAATTTCCAATTGTAAAACCACAGCACAAGATATCTATGAAGTTTAGTTAATTTGTACAGATATGCCATTTTCCTGCCAACCTTTGTACCATGACCATTACCAGCCCAAGTTCAAGATTCACATTTTATGGTGTGAACAGTGTCAACTGAATCTTAAGAATTTTTAAAACTCTCAAACCCTGACTATATTGAGATACACTGCATCTACACCACCAGAGCATAACAGCAAATGAAACTTTTACTTAGCCTGTACAGCAATCTGTGAAGTTGAAACACTGTTGCTAGTTGTTCACTAATATCTGTAGATTAGGATATAAGCATTCCTCCACAACTTTATACCAGATAAAGTGTAACTTGTTTTCTTAAATTGTATAGAAAACTGTTCTTGTATAGAAAACCGTGTTTTCTGACACGGGTGTTGTAGTAACAACCCTATCGAATTATTTCCTACTTAAAATCCTAGAGTTCGAACATTTTAATGGTTTTAAGGAGTTTCTGAAAATTGATAAATATAAAAAGCTCTTGTTCAATAGCACGTATATAAATTAACATACTCAAAATACTAGAGAACCTAAAAACTAAAAATTCAGCTTTAGACAGTACCAACCTGGTCTCCTACCTGATTAAACTATTAATTTAATAGTGGCTGGCACCTGATCCTTGTATCTCAGAACAAAGAGCTCTATTCCTACGCTGAATTTTAAGCTTGTTGCCTTAAGATAAAATTATCACGGAGTGTCCAAGTCAGAATGGGACACCTGAGTGCCCTGCTTCTACCTGGGAGCTCGAGAAGATACACAAAGGTATCTTGGTGACGATAAACCCACGAAAGGAGACTCTCATTGTCCTGTGGAAATGAGAACCAGCCCTGGCAGTACCATGAGCCATCGCCGCCGCCGCCTGGGCCGGGCCCACCCATCACCTGCTTCACCCACACGCGTCCTCGGTAGGTGAAACCAGCCGTCAGCCCCCGAGCTGCCCGAGGAGGCCCCGAAGCAGGGCCGGCCAGGGGAAGCGAGGCCCTGACGCTGGCGCCCCGAAGCAGGGGCTCAGCGTCACTCACCGGTGCGGACGCGAGGGCAGGTACGCAGCGGCGAGGCTACCTGTGGCCGGTGAGGTGGAGGGCGGGGTGGGAGCTGATGAAGTTGAGCGAAAAGGCCGACGACGTGGACGACCTCAAAGACGCGGCGGTGGCCGCGGCGGCGACGGGGTGGCGGCGGTGGCGACCGGGCTCCGGCTCGCTTCCTGCTCGGACAGATCCCGGGTCCGTCTCCGCCCGCCGGCCGGCGCCCCGCTGAGTCCCCGGCCCCGGCGCGCGCACGTCACGGCTACGGAGCGCCCGAGGGGGCGGGGGCGCTGAGGGCCGGGGCGGGCCGGCAGGGCGCGCGGGCGCGCGAGTGCGCGCTCCGAAAGGGGGCGCCGGGCGCCCGCGGCCGCCCCGCCCCTCCTCTCGACCCCCAAGGCATGCGCAAAGCCTCAGGGGCTGAGGTGAGGGCGGACTAATCGCTGGAAGGGGCTGCTGCGGGCCGAGCTTTCAGCCGGTTCCTCACTCTGCGACCCGGCCTTCTTCGCCGCTGGCGCAAAGCAAGTTCTCTCCGGTCTGGATGAAGTGACTGCGCAGTCTTGTAACAGCAAGAATCAGTTCACGGAGAAAGTTGTACAGGGCGGGGGGCTAGGAACCCGCGTTTCACTAGAGGGAAGGCGGGAACACCGCGTGGTTGCGAAGGGAAGACCCCGCTGCAAAGTAGGCTCCAGCCTGGGTCGGCTTGGGCTGGGCTGCGCTCGGAGGAGCAACCTTGCTATTCTCCTTTGGGTAGCAGAGGGTCTGAGATGGAAATTTTGCATTTCTCTGGCCCCGCCCGCGCCGTCACATGTATTAGTAGAGCCTGATATTCTTTGTCGCTTAAATTGTACTGTTTTTATAAGTAACATACCTGTGAATCATATTTGAAAATTAAATATGAGGGGCGCCTGGGTGGCTTAGTCGGTTAAGCGTCCGACTTTCGCTTAGGTCATGATCTCGCGGTTCGTGGGTTCGAGCCCCGCGTCGAACTCTGTGCTGACTGCCAGCTCAGAGCCTGGAGCCTGTTTCAGTATGTGACTCCCTCTCTCTCTGACCCTCCCCGGCTCACGCTGTCTCTCTCTCTCTCTCTCTCTCTCTCTCTCTCTCTCTCTCTCTCTCTCTCTCTCCTATAAATAAATAAAACATTTAAAAAAATGAAAATTAAATATGAAGGCCCTAGGCAAAATGGAATTATGAAAACATACACCGCTTTTACAACGAAAAGAAGCTTGAGAAAATGAAATGCCCAATGTCTCCGCTTAAAAAAAGTGTACCTACATATGAGAATTACATTTTTATCAGAATTTCTGAGTAGCAACTAGGAAACTTCAGGAAATCTACACGATTTTGATAATCTGCAAGAGACAAGTTGCAGATACTATGTTTTTCTACAGTTCTTTTGGTGGAAAAACTAAATTACGGTGATAATATTTTAGCATACAACTAAAACAAGAAAATATTAGGAATAAAATAGGGAAGTAAAAAAGAGGAAAAGAAACCAAGAACGGAAATAATTTACAGCAATCTCAGAAATTTAATTCCAGATTGCCAAGAAGTAGGTCTTAAGTATATAAAACTAAATTTCCAAACAATTGGGAATAAAAAAGAAGAGAAACAAAAACAAGAGGAGGAGAGTAATTTCAGTTCACTGCTTTGACTTCATTTTGGATTTAAGGTTAAAAGGCTTTGACCAACCAGTAGAAGCTGATGCAGTTTGTGAGTAATGACTTGTGATTTTTTCTCTCTTTTTCCCCACTTTCAATACATTTCTGAGTCCCTTTGCCTCAAGCTCCATCTCTCTCAAATGTATCCAATTCTTCCTTATAGCTACTACCATTATCTCATTTCAGGCCACCATCATTTCAGATCTTGCATATTGCTTTAGCCACCTAACCATTTAACCATGCTGTGATCCTGTCCCCTTCTAATCCAGTCTCTACAATGCCACCAGGTGTCTATTTATAAAAGTCTATGTACTCCTCTTTCTAAACTCCTATAGGGCACTCTACTACCCTTAGTATACAGTCCACATTACTTATGATGCCTTCTGTAATCTTTCTTCTGTTTTTGTTTAGCTATAGCACAGTGGGGACTTTTCTTGCCTTTTCTCTTAATTGAATTTTAATACCTGTTCATCGTTCCTCAGCTCATCACTATCCTAGACCCCAAAAAGCTGTCCTAGGGGCACCTGGGTGGCTCAGTTGGTTAAGCATCCAACTTCGGCTCAGGTCATGTCTCACGGTTTGTGGGTTTGAGCCCTGCGTCAGGCTCTGTGCTGACAGCCAGCTCAGAGCCTGGAGCCTGCTTCAGATTCTGTGTCTCCCTCTCTCTCTGTCCTTCCCCTGCTCATGCTGTCTCTATCTCTCTCTTAAAAATAAATAAAATATTAAAAAACAAAACAAAACAAAAACAAACAAACAAACAAAAATCCCAAAAAGCTGTCCTAAACCAGGCTGCTTCACACGGTTACCTGCTTGTCTTTGGAGCTGCTTGCATTTTGGACCACTGTCTTAGCCCTACTCACCTGTCCAATCTCGTTTCCGCCCACTGCCCTTCTCCATTTCTTGTACTTTACATTCAAGCCATTTGAAGTGTTAGTGTGCTCAGAAAAGATAGTTACACTGTTTATGACATTGGAGTGTTGGCAGGCTAAATCCAATGAATTGCTTAGAACAAAAACTATTTGTCCCCTCTGAGAAGTTTTTCTGGGATGCCTGGCTGACTCTATCAGAAGAGCATGCAGCTCTTGATCTCAGGGTCATGAGTTCAAGCCCTGTATTTGGCCTAGAGATTATTTAAATAAATAAACTTTTAAAAAAATGTTTTCCTTAAGTCCCTTATCCAAAACTTAGGTGCTGTTTGGTGCACCTCTGTCTCAACATACATTGCACATATCTCTTCCAACACTTATTTTACTTATAAGTATCCCACAACTGAACTGTAAACTCTTTGAGGACAGAGTAGGCAGACAACAAGCTCCTTGTTTGTCTTTGATTCCATAGTGTCAAGTAGGTTGATGTTCACATGTTTCTCACCCATTAAACAGTGTTTTGATGGTGATGATGATGATGATGATGATGATTGAATAAATGGGACAGACAGTAAGAAAGTTGAAAGTTCTAGGAAATTGCATTTACTGTCTTTAGAATGGTAGATGTGTGTCGTATTTGCTACCAAAACTAATCTTACCAATTCATTTCATATTTGTAAACTTATCAACTTCGCTCTCACCCATTAAATATTTGTAAGACTCTTCCCTGAGTCTCCTTGTGCTGCTCCAGGGATTCCTGAACTGAGATCCATAGATTCCCCCATCAGATATGGTGGCTTCAAGAACCTCTCTGAAACCATTTGCAAAATTTTGTGATTTTTTTTTCTTTATTTTTATGGGAGTAAATTTCATAGGTATTTAAAGGGTCTCTTTGCCCTCTCTGTTTAATATCCACTTTAACATCTTCAACTACATCTGTGTTGCCAATTCCTAAATTAAGTCAGGCCAGACACCCCACACAAACTTATTCTCTTTCCCCTCTCAATTGCTCCAAGTAATTCCCCTGCCAATATATCATATTATAATTATGGTTTTAGTAGCCACTGGTCTCAAAATGTGGTTATTAAGTCACTCAGTACTCCTTCCCTTCCTTACTCCTAGTTTCAGAGTAACTGAAATTCAGTTCATTCTGTCGTGGTTATTTTATTTCTAAATTGATGTCTTTTTCTCCATCTTACCTTGGGAAAGACCATCCTCTTTTATCTAAACTCTTGACATTGCCTCTGCTCATTCTAGTCCATTCTCTCGCCACTCTTAATTACCAATCCTCTTAAAATTGATTATGTCATCTCCTCTACCAAAATCTGATGGCTTTCAGATCAATTAAAACTCATTTATATGATATATAGAACCCTCACAATCCTGAACTTACCCTGGTCAGAGGAATTCAAGCATGTCATACCCTTTCAAGATGCTCCTCTCAGTCATCAAAACTCAGTCTATTATTTCCTCTTTCCTGACTTTTGCACAATTTGTATTTCTTTTCTCTGTTTTCCAGAGCACCCACTTCATAACTATATTGTAGCACTTACTAAGTTGTATTATCATTATGGTGTTTAAAAATTTTTTTAATGTTTATTATTTACTTTTTGAGAGAGAGAGAGAGAGGGAGGGACAGAAAGAGAGCAAGACACAGAATGTGAAGCTGTCCACACGGAGCCCGACGTGAGGCTCAAACTCACAAAACGTGAGATCATGACCTGAGCCAAAGTCGGATGCTTAACTGACTAGGCCATCCAGGCGTCCCTATCATTATGTTTTTATATTTGTTTCCGTTGGTAACAACTCTCCAAAATACTGAGCTTTTTAATTAGAAATTTTGCCCTATTATTTTTTTTTATTACTGGTGATTAGCACAATGCCTGCCTTATTAATTCGTAATAATAACAATCCTGAAATGTATTCAATGTTTGCTGTGTGCTAACACTATACTAAGCACTTTACATAGATCATCTCATTAAATTCTCACAGCTCTATGGAATAATATGATGAGAATTTGCTTTTTGCCTGCCTAGCTTCTTAATTCCCATCCTATTGGTGGAGAATTCTTTTTTTCTTAGATTTTTTTAAAATGTTTTATTTATTTCTGAGAGAGAGAGGGACAGTGTGAACAGAGGAGGGTCAGAGAGAGAGGGAGACCCAGAATCTGAAACAGGCTCCAGGCTCTAAGCTAGCTGTCATCACAGAGCCCGACACAGGGCTCAAACCCATGAACTGTGAGATCATGACCTGAGCCGAAGTCAGACACTTAACTGACTGAGCCACCCAGGCACCCAGTTTGTGAAGAATTCTTAATTCTGAGTCTTGGTGGGAGCAGGACCCACCTCATACTTTGGAAACGGAGTTTGGCCAGAGTCCTCTTCCCTACTATTCTGGCAACTAGGACATACTACAGTGGTGGTATGGGACCTAGGTTAACTTAAATGGATGCTCTCACCAGAAACTTGGAATCTGGACAAAGTGATGCGAAGATACAGAGATAGAGATAATTCACAGTGGTGTAGATAATTTTGGCAACCCAGGTCTGGTCATGTCAGTGCCGACAGTACATCCTAAAAGGATGGCCATGCACATTTTACATACCATTTCACCGTCATCACCAGTGATTGATTGTGTGAACTTTGTGATACCTGTGCAATACATTCTTCTTGATAAGTTAGCCAGAGTTTGTTTCTGTTGCTTTCAACCAAGAATCTCAATTAATATAGAAAAGTCCAACATTATTCCTATCTCACAAAAAGGAATCAATAGGTACTCAAGAAATTTTTATCATTGCCTCAGGTTTTAGTAAGTTTGCACTAATGGTTATCATCTGGAATTTATAGGGAAATAAATACAGGAAAAAAGAAGATCCCTAAAGGGAGAGCCTTGGGATTTTTTTCCTTAGTATATATCTTCGCCCATCTTCATGTACCATCAACATTGGCATCTCCCATACTTTATCATGAAAAACACTTATTTGATGTAATCACTGTAAAATCATAAATGATTTTGTCAAAAACTTGAACAAAGTTTTAAGCATCATTCCTGGGGCACCTGAGTGGTTCAGTTGGTTGAGCATCTGACTCTTGATTTCGACTCAGGTCATGATCCCAGGGTGGTAGGATCGAGCCCAGCGTGGGGCTCTATATTGAGCATGGAGCCTGCTTGGGATTCATTCTCTCTCTCTCTCTCTTTCTCTTTTTCTCTTTCTCTTTCTCTCTGACTCTGTCCTCTCTTTCCCTCCCCCCCTCCCCTGCTTGTTTGTTCTCTCTGTCTTAAATTTTAAAAAATAATAAAATAAATAAAGTTATTGCTGAACATAAGTAGCCTAATATATTTAGAAATATTTTCAATATAAAAGACTAAAATTAAAGCTGAAATGTTATTTATCAGTAGTTACTTAAAACCATGTTTTTTAACCAGATCACACATTTTTTTTTATCATTCAATCTCCTGGAAATTTTTTTAACTATAGTTTCCTTTATTTAAACTCCCAGGTAGTTTTTCCTTAATTGTTCTAGTGGCATTACAATGAAAACTGAAACAAAAGCACAATTGTGACCAAAGATCGGCACCTCAAACACTTTAACTGAACTGTCAAATGTCTTAGAAACAATTTTCCAGGGGTGTCTGGCTGCCTAGGTCAGTAGAGCACAAAACTTTTGATCTCAGGATTTTAAGTTAGAGCCCCACACTGGGTATAGAAATTACTTAAAAATAAAATCTTAAAATAAAAAGGTTTTATGCTATTTGCTATATTTAGTGATCTTCAGCTCAAGTGCAGTAATTTAAAAAAGGACAGAGAAGAGTCAATTATTTTTTTCAGACTTAAATGGGCCAAATGTAATCTAACAAAATTGTAGAAATTAAAAGAAAGCAAATGAGTGAAGGCCATTCTGGATGTGCAGAATTATGTTAAAATTTATTTAACATGAAGTAAATAGTGTGAGAAGGAAACAGGTTCCAGGCCTGGACAGCCAGGCCTGTGCAAGTCACTTAATCTCACGGAGACTCAATTTACTCATCAATAAAATAGCATTGATAATAATACCTCTTGCTCAGGGAAAGTACTAAATAAAACAATACAAAAATGAAAGCATTTTGCAAACTTAAAAGAGGTTTTTGTAAAAAGGTTTACAAAAATATTATAAATCCCATGATAGGTGATGTAAACAAATAAATTTAAAAGAATATATTCATATATAATTTTGAACTTGTTACATGCTAGGAAAGCTTATAAATATATTTGAGCAAGAAAAACAATCTTTATTTTTTTTCCTAATATATTTTTATTTATTTATTTATTTATTATTTTCCATATACTAATAATTTTATTGGGAGTTTTTTCTTTTACTTTTTTTTTCTTTTTTTTTACAAATAGTTTATTGTCAAATTAGTTTCCACATAACACCCAGTGCTCTTCCCCACAAGTGCCCTCCTCCATGCCCATCCCCCTCCCCCCCACATCCATCAGTCCTCAGTTTTTGTCAGCATTCAAGAGTCTCTCATGGTTTGCCTCTCTCCCTTTCCCCCACCATTTCCGCCCTTCTTCTCCCCCTTGGTCCTCTGTTAAGTTCCTCCTAATCCTCCTATACGTGCACATATATGATATTTGTCCTTCTCTGCCTGACTTATTTCACTCAGCATAACACCCTCAAGGTCCATCCATGTTGCTACACATGGCCAGATTTCACTGTTTCTCATTGCCATGTAGTATTATATGGTATAGATAAACCACATCTTCTTGATCCATTTGTCCGTTGATGGACACTTAGGCTCTTTCCATGTTTTAGCTATTGTGGAGAGTACTGCTATGAACATTGGGGTACATGTGCTCCTATGCATCAGCATTTCTGTATCCCTTGGGTAAATTCCTAGCAGTGCTATTGCTGGGTCATAGGGGAGTTCTATTGTTAAGGAAAAACAATCTTTAAAAAATAAAACCAATGCTAAATCTTTTTTGAAATTACCTTTATTTTATTTATTATTATTTCTAAAATGTTTATTCATTTTTGAAAGAGACAGAGCATGAGTGGGGGAGGGGCAGAAACAGAGAGAGGAAGACACAGAATCTGAAGCAGGCTCTAGGCTCTGAGCTGTCAACACAGAGCCCGTCGTGGGGCTCAAACCCACAAACCATGAGATCATGACCTGAGCTGAAGTCGGACGCTTAACTGAGTGAGCCACCAAGGTGCCCCCAAATTACCTTTATTTTAAACAGGTTAATATTAGAAGTCAGTTATAGAATTTATTTTTATATTCAGTTTTGATGAAATCTAAATGTTAAAAAATTCATAGAAACTTATGTAAAACATATAACTTTTAAAAATTTTCTAGTCTACGTTTGCTACATTTGTCTTCTTGCTATAGTTTAGGAATATAATGAGAAAAGCAGTTGAATATTTTTCTTGCATTTTATAAGTAAATGATTACACTTGAATTTATGGATATTATTTATTTTTAAAAATCAGATGAAGAGGTGAATGGGTGGCTCACTCGGTTAAGCATCCGTCTCTTGATTTCAACTCAGGTCATGATCTCATGGTTCATGAGTTCAGAGCCTCTCTAGGATTCTCTCTCTTTCTTTCTTTTTCTCTCTCTCCCTCTCCCTCCTTCACACTAACTCTCTTTCTCTGTCAAAATAAAAAAATATCAAGTGTACAATTTAAAGCAGCTTTGAAAAAGCAGAAAAACAACATTGAATTAAATTTTAAGACAGGAAACCATAAATATTTATTTTATAAAAGATGATCTGCATAAAGAATTCAGTGTCACAATTCAAGAAGATCTATTGTCCATAGCCTAATAGTTCAGAAAAAACACCAAAAAATTAGTGGTATTTAAAATATACCTAAATTGGGGCGCCTGGGTGGCTCAGTCGGTTAAGCGTCCGACTTTGGCTCAGGTCATGATCTCGTGGTTCATGGGTTCGAGCCCCGCGTCGGGCTCAGTGCTGACAGCTAGCCCAGAGCCTGGAGACTGATTAGGATTCTGGATCTCCCTCTCTCTCTCTGATCCTCCACTGCTCATGCTGTCTCTCTCTCACTCTCTCAGAAATAAATAAAACATTTTAAAAAAATTTAAATTAAAAAAAAAATATATATACCTAAATTATATATTTTTTTTAACTCCCAAGTTAAAGTTAATCATTCTGGGGTGCCTGAGTGGTCAGTCAGTTAAGCGCCCGGTTTCGGCTCCAGTCATGATCTCGCAGTTTGTGAATTCCAGCCCCATGTAGGGCTCTGTGCTGATAGCTAGCTCGGAGCCTGGAGCCTGCCTTCAGATTCTGTTTCCCTCTCTTTCTGTCCCTCTCCTGTTCATGCTGTCTCTTTCTCTCTCTCTTTCTCAAAAATAAATAAAACATTAAACAAAAAATTTTTTTAAGTTAATAGTTCTTGGTGATTGGTTGGTTGATTCTTTTTAACCCTCAGATTGGATTTAATGCCCACTGAAGTATTTAGTACAGATTTTTATGGTATCATACTCCAAATTATATTAGTTGTTTTATTTACATGTCTGTGAGCTCACTGAGATCTTACCTGTCTTTGAACATCCACAACCAACTGGGACATTAAAAGCATGCAGTAGGTCAGTGTTGGTGGAATGGAACTGAGCTGAATGAATTTTAGCTGTAGCAGGTCCATATTCTTAAGAGTGGACATCCTTTAGAAATGAGTTTCCTTGGCACAAAAACAGACACATAGACTAATGGAACAGAATTGAGAACTCAGAAGTGGACCCAAAAGTATACAGCCAACTAATCTTTGACAAAGCAGGAAAGAATATCCAATGGAAAAAAGACAGCCTTTTTAACAGATGGTGTTGCGAGAATTGGACAGCAACATGCAGAAGAATGAAACTAGATCATTTTCTCACACCATGCACAAAGATAAACTCAAAATGGATAAAGGACCTGAATGCGAGACAGGAAACCATCAAAACCCTAGAGGAGAAAGCAGGAAACAACCTCTTTGACCTCCACCACAGCAACCTCTTACTTGACACATCCCCCAAAGCAAGGGAATCAAGAGCAAAAATAAACGATTGGGATCTCATCAAGATTAAAAGCTTCTGCACGGCAAAGGAAACAACCCACAAAACTAATAGGCAACCGACGGAAAAGATAGTTTCAAAGGACATATCAGATAAAGGGTTGATATCCAGAATCCATAAGGAACTCACCAAACTCCACACCCGAAAAACAAACAACCCAGTAAAGAAATGGGCAGAAGAGATGAACAGACACTTCTCCAAAGAGGACATCCAGATGGCCAACAGACACATGAAACGATGCTCAGCATCCCTACTCATCAGGGAAATACAAATCAAAACCACACTGAGGTACCACCTCACGCCAGTCAGAGTGGCTAAAATGAGCAAATCAGAGAACACGAGATGCTGGCGGGAATGTGGAGAAACGGGCACCCTCCTACACTGTTGGTGGGAATGTAAACTGGTACAGCCCCTCTGGAAAACAGTGTGGAGGTTCCTCAAAAAATTAACAATAGAACTTCCCTATGACCCAGCAATAGCACTGCTAGGAATCTACCCAAGGGATATAGAAATGCTGAGGCATAGGAGCACTCTCAACGATAGCCAAAACATGGAAAGAGCCTAAGTGTCCATCAACGGACAAATGGATCAAGAAGATGTGGTTTATCTATACCATGGAATACTACATGGCAATGAGAAACAATGAAATCTGACCATGTGTAGCAACATGGATGGACCTTGAGGGTGTTATGCTGAGTGAAATAAGTCAGGCAGAGAGGGACAAGTACCATATATTTGCACATATAGGAGGATGAGGAGGAACTTAATGGAGGACAATGGGGGAGAAGAAGGGGGGAAATAGTTGGGGAAAGGGAGAGAGGCAAACCATGAGAGACTCTTGAATGCTGACAAAAACTGAGGACTGATGGATGTGGGGGGAGGGAGGGGCATGGAGGAGGGCACTTGTGGGGATGAGCACTGGGTGTTATGTGGAAACTAATTTGACAATAAACTATTTGTTAAAAAAAAAAAAAAAAAGAAATGAGTTTCTTAAGACATTTCAGAACTTGGGCATAAGAAAGAAGGGCTTTGGGGCGCCTGGGTGGCTTAGTTTGTTAGGCGTACGACTTCAGCTCAGGTCATGATCTCGCGGTCCGTGGGTTGGACCCCCTCGTCAGGCTCTGTGCTGACAGCTCAGAGCCTGGAGCCTGTTTAAGATTCTATGTCTCCCTTTTTCTCTCTGCCCCTCCCCAGCTCGTGCTCTGTCTCTCTCTGTCTCAAAAATAAATAAACATTAAAAAATTTTAAAAAAAGAGAGAAAGAAGAGCTTTGCCCAATTCTCCATAGGAACATAGAATTTAAATTTAAATCACTATTCTACTAGTGATCCAATTTTTTTTTCAGTATAAAGAATTTGTATATACATTTTATCTCATTTTTCTAAAAAGTGCATTTTCACAATATTTTTATTTTCACTAGTTATCCATCAGTTTCATATGTGTTTAACATTCTGTGATGTTGCTATCTTATATAAATATAAAAATGAAAATAAATTATATCTTCTCTAAAGGTTATGAATGAAATATGCAAACTTGATACTATATAATATAGAACTAACTATGTATGTAATATTTAAAAACAGCAAAACTTTGGTGTGGGGCATACTATTTAAACAAATCAGTGATATACAATAGTCTTCTGAAAAAAGTGCTTGTTAAATAAATGAAAAGATTGGTACTGGCTGTTTTCTTGCCTTCAAAATAGCAGTTTCTTGAAATAGATCAAGGAAGTATCAAGTAATCACTGACCAGGAAGTGTCTTAATATGTCATAGTTAAATATTATCCTACAGTTAATAATAAACATAAATTTGAAGAGAACAAATCATTAAATGAATTCACAGAGTAATAACTTGTGTTCATTCACATTGGCTTTATTGAAATTTACCAGATGATTATTATATTAGTCAGCCTTTGCTATGTAGCCAACCAAATCTTAATGGCATTTAACAAAAAGAATTCATTTTTCTTCTGGGCAAGTGTAGTGTAGAAGGTCTCCTGGAACAGTACTAATTCAGGCTGCTGACAAATTTAGCTCTGTTCTAGTGTCTCATTCTGGGGTTCAAGATGAAGGCCCAGTGGCTACCTGGGGTATATACTCTCCTGTGTCAGAGGTCAGAAAACATACTGTGTCTTTTTGGGGCGCCTGGGTGGCTTAGTCGGTTAAGCGTCCAACTTTCACTTAGGTCATGATCTCGTGGTTCGTTGGTTCGAGCCCCGCGTAGGGCTCTGAGGCTCAGAGCCTGGAGCCTGTTTCAGTCTGTGACTCCCTCTCTCTCTGACCCTCCCCTGCTCACGCTGTCTCTCTCTCTCTCTCTCCTAGAAATAAATAAAACATTTAAAAAAAAAAAAAAGAAAACATACTGTGTCTTTTAAAGTGTAGGCTCAGAATTGGCACACCGCTACTTCTGCTCACATCTGTTGGCCAGAGAAAGTCAGATGACCAAGCCCAGAATCAGTGGGGCAGGATGAATAGTCTTATCATGAATGTGAAGGTAATGAATGTTACCTGAACAATAATCTAATAATCTAAATAATCTATCATATTTAATAATTATTCAAAATGATGTATTTTGAGAAGATTAAGAAGAGGCATGTGGCAGTCTCCTGAGATACTAGTAATGTACTAGTAATGTTCTATTTTTTACCTGGGTGGTGATTACGTAGGTAGGTTCACTTGGCTGTACATTCATTCATGAACTGTATAATTTTTCTGAAGTATATACTTCAAATAGCTTATATTTTAAAAATTAAGTAATTTTTTAGATTTCTGAATTTTTAGTTACTTTCTTCTAGAAAAGTCATGAATGACATGATTCTTGAATAGAAAAATCCTTTTTAAAAAATTTGGTGTGAGATGAGGCACTTGGATAGCTTAGGTGGTGGAGCATGCGATTCTTGATCTTGTGGTCATGAGTTCAAGCCCCTTGTTGGGGGTAAAGTTTACTTTAAAAAATTGCTATGAGAAAGCTTGTGTCTTTCCAAAGAAATAATATATATTCCTAAGGTTAAATATTGTATTTGCCTATATTTTAATAATGTGACGATAACCAGGCTAAGTTAATTCAATCATTTTAATAAAAATATCTAAGGTTGGGGCGCCTGGGTGGCTTAGTCGGTTAAGCGTCCGACTTTCGCTTAGGTCATGATCTCGCGGTTCGTGGGTTCGAGCCCCGCGTCGGGCTCTGTGCTGACTGCCAGCTCAGAGCCTGGAGCCTTTTTCAGAGTCTGTGACTCCCTCTCTCTCTGACCCTCCCCTGCTCACGCTGTCTCTCTCTCTCTATCTCTCTCTCCTAGAAATAAATAAAAAAACATTTTAAAAAATCTAAGGTCATTTCTGGGTACAATAAAAACTGTACAGGGCAACTGGGTGGCTCAGCCGGTTAACTGTCCAACTTTGGCCCAGGTCTGATCTCAGTTTGTGAGTTCGAGCCCCACATCGAGCTCTGTGCTGACAGCTCGGAGCCTGGAGCCTGCTTCCTATTCTGTGTCTCCCTATCTCTCTGAACCACTTCCTGCTCACGCTCTGTGTGTGTGTGTGTGTCTCTCTCTCTCTCAAAAATGAATAAACATTTAAAAAAATTTTTTTTAATTGTAATTTTGCGGATGTCTGGTTCAGTTGGAAGAGCACATGACTCATGATCTCAGGGTTGCGAGTTCGAACCCCATGTTGGGTGTAGAGGTTACTTAAATAAAACTTTTAAAAATTGTAATTTTCCTTTTGGAGATTTAGAAACAAATGTAGATAAGTGTATTAGTTACATAATAATAATTACATAAACAGAATTAGAAAACCATCTGCCTCAACATATACCATCCAAAGTTTCCAAAGTTCAATATTATCATCTAATAATGTGATATTATTTTTAAACCAAAAAATTAGGAATTAAAACATAGATTTTTTAAAAGTTTATTTATTTATTTAAGTAATCTCTATAACCAGCTTGGGGCTCGAATTCGTGACCCTAAGATCAAGAATCCTGTGCTCTTCTGACTAAGCCATCCAGGTGCCCACAAAAAGTAATTTTCATAATTTATACAAGTGTAATAAATATATCCAAATTGTCATTGGATAACATTTTACTTGTGCATTTAAGTCTTTGGAGCATATATGACTAAAACCTTAGTGTCATTCAAACTGTGGATGATAAGTAGTAGATTTTAAGGAGCATTTAAAAAAATTTATTTTAATGTTTTATTTATTTTTGAGAGAGAGACAGACAGACAGAAGAATCCAAAGCAGGCTCCAGGCTCTGAGCTGGCAGCACAGAGCCCAAGGCAGGGCTCAAACTCACGAATAGTGAAATTATGACCAGAGCCGAAGTCAGATACTTAGCCAACTGAGCCACCCAAGTGTCCTTATAACGTGTGTCTTTTGCATTTTACGGAAGTAAATTCTACAGTTTTATTATTTTAATTAAAAAAAAAAAAAGTCTTGAGGGGCGCTTGAGTGGCTTAGTCGGTTGGGCGTCCGACCTTCGCTTAGGTCATGATCTTGCGGTTCGTGGGTTCGAGCCCCGCGTCGGGCTCTGTGCTGACTGCCAGCTCAGAGCCTGGAGCCTGTTTCAGTCTGTGACTCCTTCTCTCTCTGACCCTCCCCTGCTCGTGCTGTCTCTCTGTCTCTCTCTCCTAGAAATAAATAAAAATATTAAAAAAAAAAAGTCTTGAGAGAAATATGTGTCTATGTACTGTCATGAGTCAAGAAGTTTGTTACTCAAGATCAAAAACTCAAAAAATACATAAAATAAAAATTTGGTATGAAAAATATACCAAAAAGTCTTCAAACACAATAGATGATGAAAAGATACATGTTTAACATAGATGACAATGTAATATGCAAAAGGTTTAGGTATTAATAAAGAAAAAAAGATCACTACTTCTCTAAAGGAAAAATGGACAAATGATAGGCACAGCCATTACAAAAGAAAAAAAGCTCAGATTTAAATAAGATGTGGGAAATGTAAATTAAAGTAATAATAAAAACTGCTCTATATGCACAACTTTGCAAAATTAAAGAGATCTATGATACCTATTACTGTTGAGTGGGCAGAACAAAACTGTATTTTAGTAAATTGCTGGGGAAAATGTAATTCTTACATCTCTTTGGAAAACAAGCTAATAATAACTATAGAAATTAAAAATACATATTATCTTTGATCCAGCAATCCCTAGGAATGTGTTCCAAAGAAATAAAAATACCAGTGTATAAAGAAATAAAAACAGGAAAATATATTACATGCTCATAGTTGCAGAAAACTAGAAACTAAGGCGAATGCCCATTTAGTAGTGTGGTAGTCACTTCAGCTGCTAAAAAATATGTCTCATTCTGGAAATATGGTAGGAGTGAACTTTGTTCTTACTGAAGTTACGAGTGTCATCTAACTAGCTTTGGCAGTGCAGTGTGAGTGTGATGTGCCACTTCTGGGTAGAAGCTTTAAGAGTCAATGTGCTACTCACCAGGTTCTAGTTCCCGTCTGTAGTGCCACTGAAACTTGTATCAATCTAGAGCTTCATCGGTCTGTGTGGCTGAGTAACTGATGAACAGAAGTCTGCCTTCCTCATTTGGGCATGTGGCATAACCAAAGCAAAAACTTTTTTGGGAGGGTAAGCGAGCAAGATTTTGGAATCATTACTATGGCATTAACCAAGCCTCTCAGGACTGATAGAGGAAGTGGATAGACAAATAAATAATGGTCCATTATAGAACTGACTTTGATTTTGATTATATTAGGTAGCTTGGATAGATTTTCACAAGATGCTGCTGACACAAAAGATACTGAAAAATGTTTGTATTATTATCCCAGTTCTTATAAGGAAACAGTACATCTTTATAAATATATTACTATATGTAGAGATTATATGAATATGGGGAGAAATATGAATGCATACAAAGTTGTTAAAATAGGTTAAAAAGGAAAGATCGATCCAGACTAAATTAGAGCAGAGCTATGTGGTGTGATCATATGCCTCAGTTATTCACACTTAATTGTAATTACAAATAATATTATGGAGTAGGTATGATCAAGTAATTTCACACAGTATCTCATTGACTCCAAGATGCTTTGATGCTTGGAGCTTCCTCAGTCTTACCTACATCAAGAGGGTTTCACATGCCTGACTGAAAATGCTACCAAGAAGAAATACATCATTTGTTTTTCTTTGAGAAACATTGTTTCTCAAAAGTATGGTCTTGACAGGAACTTGGAAATGCAAACTTATAGGCCTGACTGAAAACTATCCTGAATCAGAAACGGGATAGGGCCCAGTAATAGGTCTTTTAACAAGCCTTTCAGGTGATTCTGATGCAAACTTGCCCCTTACTTGATAAATGTAGCTTTAATTTGGAGGTAAAATGTTTTCTTTTAATTCCATCTTAGAAATAAGGTAAGTTATCATTTTAACACAGTGCCCTCTCTGCTAATTCCATTTTGTAAATGCGTTCCTTACTTTGAATATAAATTCCCAATGACCAGATCTGACTTTGTTTTATTTTCCATCTGGTAGGTCATATCACTACAAACTAACTTTCCTTGAGATCAGGTGTCTATCTTAAACCCAAATTAGCTGAGACAGAAGAGACTAGAATTGAAGAGAGCAAGTGATTTAAGAAAAAAAAAAGCATAGCTATATTACAGGTGCTTTGAGCAATTTCCCTATTAAGTGTGTTTGGAAATTACAGGCAACAATTTACCTAGTAAAATTGTTTTAATTTTACATTGATAAAAGTATTTTTAGTTTTAAGACAATTGAATATTAATATTTTATGCTAATTTTATACTTTCTATTATCTTCATACTTTTAAATGTAACACTTTGGTGTTTAAAAGGTTTTTAGGAGCACCTGGGTGGCTCAGTCGGTTAAGCTTCCGACTTTGGCTCTTGTCATGATCTCATGGTTCATGGGTTCGAGTCCCACGTCGGGCCCTGTGCTGACAGCTAGCTAAGAACCTGGAGCCTGCTTCGGATTCTGTGTCTCCCTCTCTCTCTAACCCTCCCTTGCTCATACTGTCTTTCTCAGAAATAAAACAATAAATATAAATAAATAAAAGGTTTTTAATCTTCTAGCTAAAAAGTTTGTCTGCTGCAGTTTATTTCTAAAGTAAATGATGGAGTGGAAGTCAGGGGAGGCGTTAAATGGTTCAGATATAAACAGAAGGAAAAGCCTCCAGATAATCTTCCAATTTACTTCTATCTTTTTAAAGTTCATTTATTTAAGTAATCTCTACACCCAACATGGGGCTCAAATTCACGACTCTAAGATCAAGAGTTGCACATTCCTCCAACTTGAGCCAGCCAAGGGTCCCCTTCACTTTCATATTTTTATATAATTTCTACTTATATAGTTTAGGGGCTTGATAACCTTATAAAAGATTAGTATCATCAACTTTTTTCTAGAAAAATCCACGTGTATACAAGCATTATTTTTTTTTTCATTGCAATGATTCTAGAAAAATGCTTCTCATGAAACTTCATTTCCCCATGACAGTGGTCACCTATTTCCAAGTTTCCAAATCATGTACCTATCAGTAAAATAAAATATAAAAGACCAACCTAAGTCTCAAAAACATCTTGTTTTAAAGTTCAGTTCACAAAATCCCCAAATAGTTAACTGTCTTATGATGGGTAGTATTTTTTAAAGTAAGTTTGGAGAAACAGTCCAGGAGAGAAAAGGATACAGCCAAATTTTTCTTATCTAACATGCTGTGTTCTATATTTTCCTCTTGTTTAATCATTCTGCAAACTAGTATATTAAAAGCTCCATGAAGTGTATTCAACTTGATATCCTTTCCAAGCTTATTTGATGACAAAACTTAAGAATATGCTTCAAAACCAGAGTTATCAAGCATAATTTTGAGAATTACTAGTCTGGGTGCATTAACTAGTCAACTAGTCCAGAATCTTATTAAAAATATACAACAACCTTGATTGTAGCGGTCCCATTAACTCCTGGTAACCACGAACAGTTCACATAACAAACCATTTAATAAATTCAATTTAGAATCCTATCAAGAGTTGATATGTTTTATAATTTGCAGAATTTACTTACTTTTGAAACAAGGCATCTGCCAGTTTATAGATTTCGAGTAACTTAATTTTCTTTGTAATTCTTCAAGGTTTAGTAATAGCAATTAATAACCTCACCTATCAAGTTCTTAATGAGAATTAGTGGGGATGGGGGTTAAAGTGGTTATCTTAAAGATTTCCTTAATAGTAGTTTAGTGTACTCTTTGATCTGCTTTGTCAGAATTAAGATGGTAGGGGGCACCTGGGTGGCTCAGTCAGTTAAGCATCCTACTTGGGCTCAGGTCATGATCTCACGGTTTGCGGGTTTGAGCCCCATGTCGGGCTCTGTGCTGACAGCTCAAAGCCTGGAGCCTGGTTCGGATTCTGTGTGTGTGTCTCTCTCTCTGACTCTCCCCTGCTCACTTGCTGTCTCAGAAATAAAAAAATTAAAAAAAAAAAGAATTAAGATGGCAGGACTACTTCTCCCCAAGGCACATATTTGTTCCATGTGATTGACCGATTCTTCCTCTGTAGTTAAACTGAAGTTTCAAAGAGCCATTTTCATAACCCTTTTTCTCTGTCCTGGGAGTAGACAAACCAACAAATGTACCAGAAAGTCCTGCTAGTATATTTTAGAACATTCTTTAGAAGATCACATTTCCCAATAGTCTGGTCCACCTCTGTGAATTCAGTTGTCTTTTGGCTAGTCTGTAGTATGCCCCTACAATGATTTCCTTCCTTTAGTTCTCTCAAAGTGATCTACAGAGCAATCTTGTTATCTGTATCTCTTCTAGACACATAGCACTACATTACCTCACCTCTTAAGGATTCTGTTTCTTCTATGTTATTCTTCTATTATTATATTCTAGTAGGTTTTTTTTTTTTTTTGTAGTAATCTCAACCCCAACCTGGGGCTAGAACTCATGACCTCGAGATCAATAGTCAGTCGCATGCTCTATCTGCTGAACCAGCCAGGTGCCCCTATATTCCAGTAGCACTACACAAGCAACCTTTGATCATATATATTAAAATATATTCTTTATTATTCTTGTCCAGTGAATTGTCTGAGACTTTTATGTTCAATTTTTGATTCTAGGAAACTGAAACCTATTCTTTTTATATCTTACAGTCTTCAGAGATCATAGATAAGTTTTTTAAGGAAAAAAATACTGAATTTATTTTGGCAACTTAAGGAAAAATTTAGATAATTATTTTACCCTTTCAAATAAAATCTCCTACTAATTGACTAATAATTTAAACACAGGTTATTATGCTCAACTGATTTAGGTTTATGTGAATTTGAAATAATACCATTAAGTTTTCAGCTATCTTAGCAACATTAAAAGGAAAGGACCAGTTAAATGCCACCTTTGCTCCTAAACCACCAAGAACTAAGACACATACAAATTTTATGGCAAGTAATCTAAAACTCTTCTAAAAATGATTAACTGTAATTCTATCCAACAGGAAAACAAATACAACAGACCTATCTAATTAGTTAAGACACCAGATACTCATCATGCAGTTTCAGTATCTAGTAACAAACATCTAAACTGTAAAATTTGTTTCACAACTTCTAAGTACTAATAATAAACACATTTTAAAAGGTTGATAGCCATTTAAAACTATATATAGAAGTACTTAAGTACACAAGTATCAAGTGAATGTGCATGTACACCAAAAATTTTCAATTCTAGATTTAGAGCTAAACCTGGCAGTCTCCAAATATTCTACATATACCAAAATCATTAGCATACCTTTAAAAAATAAAATTTTGCATGGGGTAAGAGAAATACGATTAAATAGCTGGATACTCTACCTATAGAAAGGTGACAGACATCTATCTATATTTTCCATGTCAAAATGTGATTGACTTGAGTTGGCTCAAGAGATAAGTTATCTTTATCTTATCAAAAATAAGAGTGCAAATGTAACCATTAGACATAAAACAAATAAGCATTTTAGAATAGTGTTTTAGTATCTTCAAATTCTGACAAAATTCAGTACATAAAAAATTAAATATGCTAGTTTTGCTTACTGCTATCAGATTTTTAAAATAATTTTCATTTTTTGGTCCATATTCAGTAAGTAATAAAATTAAACTCTTTTAATTTTTACTTTTTCATATCTAAGGTAATAGCTCTAGGGTATTCCAGAAAAAGAAATAATGTAATCAGAAATAAATAATGTTAAAATAATGTTAAAATATGCAAAGTAATAAATCTGTATTTGATGGCACTAATGGTGGCCAATGGTGATTTTCCTTAAGCTTACATTTTAATATTTTCCTTAATGAATCTTTTTTCTGTTTGTTCGTTTTCGGTTAACAACACCCCCATCCACTCCAAACATACCCGTGGCCTTTATTAAATTCAAGAAAATAGCCTAAAATGTTGTTCACAATTGCCATTATTTGGCCAGGTTAAAAAAGAATTGCTGATGATAAAAATGGCCTTCATTTTATTCTCAACTACTTTTGTTATAAGTGTATTTTAAAATTCATTATTTAACAAAAAATAACTTTTAAAATATATATTTCAAGTCTCAAAGTTAATTTGAAAGAAATGTATAACATTTCATTGGAAAATAATAGTTTCAACAGGTATGTGCACAATGCCTAGATGAGTTGTAATTCTGTCATCAAAACCATCACATTTTAGTATTTGTAAAGGAGAATTCAAGGTAGAAGATTTTTTCTGCATTATGAAATTGGTTTAAAGACAGTACTTTTACATGTAAAAATAATTTACACTAAAAAACTCAAGCACAGAAGTCTGATATTTTATCAAAATAACGAGAACAAAATGAGCAATGAAAAAATAGCAAAAGCCATTACAAAAAATAGTAAATTCCTATTTAAATTTGTGTTCACACAGATTAAAAATGTTTATTAACTATATCACATAGATTGTAGCATACTTTAACCTATAATATAGAATGGTAACATGGGATATTTGAAATTTAAGCCACTTACCAAAATAGTTTTAACCTGAGTCTTTGATGTCTTCAGAAATGTACTTGACAATAAGATATGATAAAGTATAATTATTATTTAGAAGTATAATTCAAGGTTATTATTCTTTGAATTTCTCTTAATACTGCTTCTTAAATATTGGTGTAAAATTATAAATATTTATTACATTTTTGGGGTTCTCTGAACACAAGGGAGTGTATGAATTAAAAAGCTGTTATTTTTTTTCCACTATACAAGCATATGAAGATGTCTTTCTTGTTCAAAATGCCTTATACTTAATCATATTTTCATATTTCAAGTTATTTTAGAACAAATGCAGGTCAAAGGATTATCATAGATACTTAAATATTCCCATGAAATGTCACACCCACTAAGGAATTTAATACAAGTTCACTAAAGAATATCAAATTAATCATTTCCTCCTATAAATATTTTCTTTTTATTTATTTTGTGTTGAGAAGTTGCAGTTTCAAGTACTATTAACAGAAAATACATAACAAAAGCTTCCTAACAAGTGAAAAAAATAATTATAAATGCTGGAAAAATTGGCCTCATTAACATATTTACAAACTTTTACTTAATACATACTCCATTGGAAATTAATTATATGACATTTATACAAGCATTAACATTTCCAGATCACTCTGAGTTAAGTGAGCACTTCAGTTCTTTACTGTCTATACCCAAAGTTGAAAGTCACTCAGTTTCTGAAGGCAACACTGACAAGCATCAAAAATGGGTCAGTCTGAGATGCTATTGACATATTGTTCTGCTCCTTCACCTAAAGATGTTTCTGCTGAAAAAGTGTCCTTATGCTTCTTTTTTTCTTTGCTCTGATCTTCCTGAAGCTTCAGAATTATGTTTCGGATTTCTTCTCTTTTTGTTCTCATTCTTGGGGGAGGAAACCAGTTTGCCAAATTCATGGGTAGTTCAAAATTGAGAATTGGATTCTGGAAATAAAAAAATTAAATGCGCATTAGAAAACCATAATAAATATTTTAATTTCAATCACAAAAGCATTATAGAGTTAAAAATGGATAATCAGTAAATTCATTTAATAAGTATGTACTCATTACCTATCTCAGGCCAGATATTGTGCTAGGCACTGGAGATAATGAGACAGTTTCTGCCTATAGATCTTGTAGTCTAGATTAGAGGTCAGCAAACTACAGCCAGTGAGCCAAATTCTGCCTACGGCCTGTTTTTGTAAATAAAGCCTTATTGAGAAACAGCCACACCAACTCATTTACATGTTGTCTGTGGATGCTCTCAGGACACGATAGCTGAACTGCGAGTAGGCGTACAAACTGCATGGCCACAGAGCTGAAAATATTTACTACTTGGCCCTTTTATAAATGGTTTGCTGATTCTAGTCTAAACAGACAGAGAACTCAACAATTAAAACAATGTACACGACAAGTGTTATGACAGTAGAAGCAGAAAGTCCTATGAAAATCCATGTCTGGGGGCTTAATGTAATTCCAGGAAGTAATATTTAAGCTGAAACCTGAAGAATGAGTAGAAGCTGGTCCAATGAAGAATGAAAGAAGCAACTGGGAAGAGTATCCCATGTAGGGACCTAGGTACCAAGCCTAGAGGCAAGAAAGAACATGGCACAGTATAAGAAACTGAATGACACAGAATGCTGGAGTAAGCATGGTAGGAAATGAGGCTAGAACACATGAAGGATTTTCATCTTTCACATGCATAAAATGATTAAGACTCTCGTTTCTGGAAAACAACCGTGAAAAATAAAAGGCAGCAGGCTAAGAGACTGGTGTTGTGGTTCAGAATAGTGATGCCAGTATACTGGACTTAGAAAGTGGCAGCAGGAATAGGGATTGAACAGATGTGACATTAAGTGATACATTTCACAGGACTGAGTGCTATACTGGATGATAGATGAGGACAAGAATGGAGTCAAGAGAATTATAAAGGATATCTAAGAGAGGTGTCCATGGTATTGTACCTCTGAAGTCAAAGGAAGAAAGCATTATGAAGAAGGAATGGCCCGCAGTATCAAATGGTATGGGGAGGTTGGGAACAATTTCAGTGTAAGGGCAAGAGTAAAGCCAGATTACAAAGATTTGAGAAATGAGTAGGATTTGTGGAAATGAAGACAGTGAACGTATAACTACTTCTCCATAAATATATCCGTAAAGGGGAGAAAAGAGGGTAAACGTCTTAAGGTGGAAAGAGCCAGTGGAGAGGGAAAGTTGGTCAGTTATGAGGAATGAAGTCAACAAACCTTGGATTTCATGAAGTACAAGTAGTCTTTTTATTCTTTAAAAACTCTCCAACTTGGGACAAATTTTTGAAATGATAGTTTTCAAATTATTTAAGGTATTTCCTTATTAATGTTTTTAACACTGATGTAAGGTCAAAAACAGTTGACCCTTGAACAATATGGGGATTCAGGGTGCTGGCCCTATTGAGTCCAAAATCCACATACAACTTTTGACTCCCAAAAAACTTACCTACCAATAGCCTACTATTGACCGAAAGCTTTGATAACATACTCAATTAACACATATTTTGTATGTTATATGTATTATATTATGATTTTCTTACATAAAGTAAGCTAGAGAAAAGAAAATGTTACAAAAATCATAAGGAAGAGAATACATTTATTTATAGTACTGTACTATATTAAAAAAAAAAAATCTGTGAATAAGCAGACCCATGCAGTTCAAGCGCATGTTGTCTAAGGGTCCACTATACACTATTTTATTATTTATTATATCAGATCCAACATACTGAAACCCACCTCAAAAAAGCTCTCTACATACTGTAATACATATACACCACAATCACTGAAGTTGTTTTGCTGGGGTACTTTTGGATTAGAGCCTTTCATAACATCTTTGGAAAAACTTCTTTTGCTTCCTTTTTTAACTTCCCATTCCACCTCTAAATACCTGCAATAATGCACATACAGTAAGAATATACATATATAAGTATACATAGTCCCTCATTCCCACCAGAATACAAAGTACAAGTGATGATTTTGAACTTACTCTCTTAGAATTTTTACAACATTCGATCGAGAAGGGCCTCTAAGTGAGTCCATCAGCAGGATACAAGGTCTGCAGGGTGAAACGACCAAATGTTATCACTTTATAATGTTAAAAAAGGCATAAAAAGATGAGCATTAACAATAGAATTTAAAACACTCACAATTCCCTTAACTCAGTAAAATTTGGATAAAAAATAAATCTTAGATATACATATCCCAATAATATTTAAATATCCATGGCTATACTAAATACCAAATTGTAGAATATTAACTGAACCATATCTTATTATGAATATATTTCACTGAAGTTCCATAGTTCCTTAAAAGAATTCAAAATTTAGTAAAAAGGCAAAATAATTCTGAAAATTTGAATATCCCCAAATTCCAAATTACCAAAAGTAGGACCAAGCAAAGTAGAAATAAATCCATTTCTTAAAAGTTCATTAATATTTGTTAGTAATCTCTATACCCAACGGAAGGCTCAAACCCACAGCTCCAAGATCAATAGTTGCACACTCTTCCAACTGAGCCAGCCAGATGCCCCCAAATAATCCCATTTTTAACCAAAACCTATTATAGATAACAAAACAGGTAATCATCACACAGAAGAGTTAGTTTAGGAGTTCTTGGTTGGCCCAGCTAGTGGAGCATGCAACTCTTGAACTCAAGGTTTTGAGTTTAAGCCTCACACGGAGTATAGACATTATTTAAAAATAGGGAAAAATAAAATAAAAGGGAATTAGTTTAGAATCCAGTGTTTTTTGAATCCAATTAAGAATCCAGTGTAAGATTTAGAATCCAGTGTAAAAATCAGTGTAAGGTTCTACTTTAGAACACTCAATATGAGTAACACACAACCTTTGAAATATTGTTGTAAACCAAAGTGAGGAAGACTAATATAGTACAAAAAGTCTTGGAATGTTTAAAGATCTGTATTCTTCTTGCCTAAAATTCTGTGGGATTTGAGGCAGATCGCTTAATTGCTCTAGCTCCCTACATTTTCATTCATAAGTGAAGTTTGATTTTCAAAAGCTGTTAATGGAGTTTCACCCAACATTTTCTTAAAAAAGTCAAGAGAGTCTAAAAATAGGTAATATCTCATCAACTAAGTTATTCATAGACCCTGAAAAGACCTCATAACATGTACTTTTTTTTTTTTTAAGCAAGCTCTACACCCATCATGGGGCTTGAACTCATGACCCTGAGATCAAGAGTCACATGTTCTACAGTCTGAGCCAACCAGGTGCCCCAGAACATGTTTTTAAAAAAAAACTTTTTTAATGTTTTTTATTTATTTCTGAGAGAGAGAGAAAGAGAGACAGTGTCAGCAGGGGAGGGTCACAGAGGGAGAGACACATAATCTGAAGCAGGATCCAGGCTCTGAGCTAGCTGTCAGCACAGAGCCTAATGAGGGGCTCGAACCCACAAACCGTGAGATCATGACCTGAGCCGAAGTCGGACGCTCAACCGATTGAGCCACTCAGGTGCCCCAAAAACACGTACTTTTGAAAACCGAACAGATTCACTCTCATTTGGGCTTCCCATCTTGAATCATGTCCCTAAGGACTGCCTTGAGTCACTCCACAGTCTTCACATAGTAGCTATGGTACCACTGTAAACTCCAATTCTAAAGTTACTGGTTTGAATTTAAATGACAGTCCTTTGTCCTTTTTTTGCTCCAAATCAATATATATCCAAAAGGAATAGTAGCTCTCTCTGGGAATGTGTGTGCGTATACAAATAGAAAATGGACACAGAACTGAAAGGATTATCCATTCTGCCCAACTTGAGCCCTGGTTACCAATTCTCCTCACCCATCTTGAAAGGCTTTGTGACTTTTAAGTACTTGTTTAAATAAAAACTGTCCAGTTATGTTTTATTCTATGAGGGTATGTAAATAAAATATATCACACAGTTTGTAAGATATAAAGTTAATGCTTACTGTTTACAGATGGTAGGCTTTAAATGCCACTGTCCTATTTCTGAACTGCAGTTGTCATCGGCAAGGAATCCATCATCACTGCTATCATCCTATAAAAGACATCCCGTTAGTATTGAAATTATATAATCTAAATAATTAATAACCTCAAAAAATAGCATTACTGATGATAAAAATCTTTGTAGTAAATATGTAAATTCTTTTCCATATAAGTGATCAGACATGAGAAAATGCGGTTAATCAGTTCTTATTCTCTAATGACACAACACTGACATTTTAATGAAAAGAAATTACTGATCAGAAGTCCATGAAAAATTGTTATGTCTATTTATTCAATGTAAAATAAAATTTTAATTTTTGAAAATATATGACTCATTCTTCTTTAGTCAAAGACTACTGCTCTGATTTTAGAGATTTCTACAAAACTTGTTTGTTGGCCAAGATGACCATTTCACAATAGGAATACGAATGACTTATATTTATTATTCTTTTACATAAGTAATTTTCTCAAATCAGAAATATTTAAAGGGTTTTTGGAAACCCCTGACAAAGGGTCCTTGACAAAATCATATATCCACTTCACTTGAGAGAAAACTTAGTGACACCGTGTCTTTTTCTGTAGATTATCTTGAATATAAAACAAGACTTTTTCTATTCTTTAGGAAGCTTCTGGCAACCTTATAAATAACACTGGAAATGATAATAATAATCATAAAAATAACACATAGATGAGCTAGTTCACATAAATGTTACAAACAAAGAGGCATATGAACAGTGCTCTTTGTAAGCTTTTAATGTAATACCTACAATGTGCCTGTATAAGTTGCAGAGAAAAACTGTATTCCTTGGACATATATTGTAGAGCAAGGGGCATCAAAAAATGGCTTTTGTTAACATGAAGATTAAACAAAAAGGACAAATGCTGCAGTACAGAGCTATCTTCACTACACAAGATAAACTCAAAGTTTATCCTAACAACTAAAGAAAGGTCAAAGAATTAAAGAAATGAAATGCTGTAGGATTCTTACAAACTTTTCTTCCATAAAATATTTTCAAAAATAGATTTTATTCTTGGTGTAAATAAAATTTATCGTAGCAAATGAAACTAAGGAAATATGAGAACTGACCTAAGTTAGTTTTAACTAAATACTATATGCTCCTGCCACGATACCTACACATTAAATTAGAAGAAAGAAAAACAATCAGTGGAAAAATGGAAAAATTAATATAATTTTGCTGTGCTCATGTACCACATAATCAAGTATCTAAACATTTGCCTCTCGAACAAGTTACACCAAAGGTTAGGTATAACCCACAAATACTTTAAAAGAGGAAGAAAAAAAAAATTTCTGATTTGTAGGGTTAGTGGGCTGCTGGCTGGGTTCAGGTGGAAGAATCCCTTTTATATTAAATGGATAGCCAAAACTACAACAAAAACCCTAAAAGAAAATAATACAAAACAACATTAATACATTTAATGTGGCGACTTCTAAATTAAAAATTCAGTTTGTGCTTTGAGATGAGACCTAAATTCAGAAGGCATGAGTTACTGGTTGAAGAAATTGCCTGTAGGACTCCAAAGAAAAATTTAATTAGATAAAATATTGGACCTTTTAGCCAAGCATTAGGTTTTACCTGGTTATCCTGATCTTCTGAGAAGTCGATGAGTTCATCTTCAAGCATTTTACTGCCTTCTGCTGATTCATCACTATAGTTTAGTCTAATTTTGCTTAAACCATCTATATCAATAAGAAACATGACATAATTTTTATAAGGACATTCATGTAACTTACAGTATATGTTAAAATTAATGCTAATTGTATAGTAAATATAGATGTGAAATCTGAATTAACATGTAATATCACAAATGTAACTTACTTTTTAAAAAGTTTATTTTTGAGAGAGAGAGAGAGAGAGAAGAGAGAATCCCAAGCAGGCTTTGTTCTGTTCAGCGCAGAGCCTGACACAGGGCTTGATCTCACAAATCAGAAGATCATGACCTGAGCCAAAATCTAGTGTCAGATTAAGCCACCTAGGTACCCCTCACAAATATAACTTACTGTTAATAAAATCCTGGACTGAGGGACACCTGGGTGGCTCAGCTGGTTCAGTGTCTAATTCTTGATATTAGTTCACATCATGATATCATAGTTTGTGAGATCGAGCCCACCTTGGGCTCTGAGTTGACAGTGCAGAGCCTGCTTGGGATTCTGTCTCCCTCTCTGCCCCTCTCTTGCTTGCACTCTCACTCTCTTAAAATGAACATTAAATAAACAAAGAAACAAACAACCACCCTGGATTGACATGTCAATTACAAAGTTACTTCTACAACTCGGACTTGAAAATTCATTAAATTTAAAACTAGATATCAATTATATTATTAAGTATATGTATATTTAAATATGTATACGGATATATACATGTGTAAAACATTTTTGTACTAGGTATGGTGGTTATCTTTAATAACAGAAGCTACAATAATCTGAAAATAACTTACTGTCCAAAACCAGAAACAGCAAACTGTAGAACATAAAATATATTTTTAAAATTAAAAAATATGAAAACTGTTTTATAGATTAAAAAATAAAATGATTGGGGCGCCTGGGTGGCTTAGTCGGTTAAGCGTCCGACTTTTGCTTAGGTCATGATCTCGCGGTTCGTGGGTTCGAGCCCCGCGACGGGCTCTGTGCTGACTGCCAGCTCAGAGCCTGGAGCCTGTTTCGGTCTGTGACTCCCTCTCTCTCTGACCCTCCCCTGCTCACACTGTCTCTCTCCTAGAAATAAATAAAACATTAAAAAAAATAAAAAAAATAAAATAAAATGATTAATGCGGCCTCTGAGTAGTTCAGTTGGTTAAGAATCTAACTCTTGTCTTTGGCTCAGGTCATGACCTCACAGTTGGTGAGTTCAAGTCCTGCATTGGATTCTGTGCTGACAGCATAGAGTCTGCTTGGGATTCTTGGTCTCCTCTCTCTCTGCCCCTGCTCTGCTCTCTCCCTCTCTCCAAAATAAATAAGCTTTTAAAAAATTAAAATAAAAAATAAAAATTAATAAAATGAAGTAAAATAGGCTTGTTTTTGGACAAATAATAAAAGAAAATACACATATGAAAATAATCATGTTAGGATAGGATGCTGAGATTGGAAACATACTACTTATAATAAATAATAAAACACTATGTAAATCATTTTGTTCTATGAAAAATAACCTTTCAATTGTTTTTCAAACATATGTATTTTTATGATTGAAGCTAAAATATCTATATTCAAATAAAATCTGTCCAAATCCTCAGGCAATTCATGATCAATTATAATTAAGTTACTCTAGCAGCCAATTCTACAGAAGCTGTGTTATATAAATATAAACCTTACACAAGTTAAAAAACATGTGCATTAAAAATGGAGGAAAAGAATTTAAATACTGTAGTTAATTCTTTCATTCAATAAACAAATGTTCTGGCATAAACTCAGAGGTGATAACTCAATCAGCTGTTCTTTAAATCAGTCCCAGTTCCTGAGAGCTTCTCAAATAGTGAGATCATCTGAAGATGCCAAGTGAGATTCTAGAGTTTAAAACATATACATTTTTCATGTACCAGAGCAAAACAACATTTCATATGGTGTCCTACTGAAAAACCAGCAAATGAAAGTACTGATACTACATGTTATTTTCCTAGAATTGACCTTAATCTAATTCCTGTGATCAGATACAATTCCCACTTATTTACAACAGTGTATACCTGACATCAGAAGTCAATACTTTTGACTATGTGTGTTTGATGGCTAAAACTATATTAAAACGGGGATGCCTGGGTGGCTGAGTCAGTCAAGTGTTGGACTCTTGATCTCAGCTCAGGTCATGAGCCTGAGTTCCCTGCTCATGCTCTCTCTTTCAAAATAAATAAATAAACTTAAAAAAAAAAAAAAAAACCCTACATTAAAACTACCTACATGCCTCATTTAAATCTTGTCAATTATATTCCCAGACCAAATTGGAAATCAGTATTGAAATATTAACCATAATCACTAAAATTGTTAAAAGCTCTTATCCTAATTTTTAACATGCCATTTGATATAGAACAGACTATATAACCAACCTCTCTGAGGTAGCAGAAGCACCTCTAGAGAGCACTCTTACTTAATGTACTTCTGTGTGAGTGATCCCTCGGAAACATCCGAGAAAAGCACAGAAATGCACAGACTCACTCTAGAGCACCATTTTTCAAACCATGGGATACTATCATCATTGGATTAAGGCAAGCACTGAAAAGAAGAGAAAATATCAAGGTATCACACCCAATAAATGTAAATTAATTTCCCGTAAGGAAGATATAGTTAATGCAGCTACACACATACCAAAAACAAAACAAATACACAAACCATAGTTTAAAAACGGGGTGGGGGGCTAGAAAGGCCAACAGATGATTCTATACTTTGATCTCCACTAGGATTTGTGAGGATATTTACTTAAATTTAACTGGATACTACTTGGCTAGAAAATTTGAAGGAAAGGGCTACCAGGAATTTCTGGGGTATATATATATATGAAGCCCTAGGTTTTGTCCCATTGCTTTTAAATCATGAACTTTAATTCATTTTTTAAAGTATATTTATTTAGTTTTTGAGAAAGCGAGCGGGGGAGGGGCAGAGAGGGAGAGAGAGAGCAGGAGAGAGAAAGAGAGGGAGGGAAGGAGGGAAGGAGGGAGGCAGAGAATCCCAAGCAGGCTCCACACTGTCAGCACAGAGCTTGATGTGGGTCTCGAATTAATGAATCCTGAGATAATGACCTGAGCTGAAACCAAAAGTCAGATGCTTAACCAAACCCAAAGAAACCAAGGTGCTCAAACTTTAATTCATTTCTCATTTGAATTCACATTACAGTGTATAAGATTACTGATCAACAGAGAACTTTAAAGAAAATAGTTCTATGGAGATATAATTCAAATATCATACAATTCACCCATTTAAAGTGTACAATTCAGGGGGTACCTGGGTGGCTCAGTCAGAGTCCAACACTTGGTTTCAGCTCAGGCCACGATCTCATGGTTTGTGGGTTCAAGCCTCTCTTTCTGACCCTCCCCCACTCGTACGCATGCAATCTCTCAAAAAAATAAGTGTACAATTCAGTTGTTTTTGATATATTTACACATATGTACAACTATCATCAGAGAAAATTTTAAAATCTCAGTAAGAAACACTGTACTCTTCAGCCACACCACACTAGCCCTAAGCAGCCACTAATCTACTCCATAGCTTTTCCTGTTTGGGAGATTTCATACAAATGGAATCATACAACATGTGGTCTTTTGTGACTACTTTCACAATACTTTCAAGACTCATCTATGTTGTAGCACGTAGCAGTATTCCTTTTTATGATCTAATAACATTCCATTGGATAGATATATCACTAACTGACTATCCATTTGTCAGTGGATGAACATTTAGGTTGCTTCTGCATTTTGGCTACTATAAAGGTGCTATGAACATTCGTGCCCAAGTTTTTGTGTGCTTTTATTTTTCTAGGATATATATGTAGGAGGAGTGAAATTGCTGGGTCATATGTTAACTCTATGTTTAATTAAACTTTATTTTGTGAGAGAGAGAGAGCAGGATAGGGACAGAGAGAGGGAGGAGAGAATCCCAAGCAGGCTCTGCACTGTAGGAACAAAGCCCGATGAGGGGCTCAAACTCAGGAACCACTAAGATCATGACCTGAACTGAAGTCAAGAGTTGGTCACTTAACCGACCACCCAGGTGCCCTACACTTCATTTTTTAAGGAACTATCAAACTGTCTTCAAAAACAAGCAGCTACACCATTTTATACTTCCACTAGTAACATGAGGGGTTCTGATTTCTTCATATCCTCACCCATACTTGTTAATATCTGACTTTTTGATTGTAGCCACACTATACTAGTATGATATGAGGAAGTATCTCACTGTGGTTGTGGTCTACATTACTCTTATGTCTAATGATCTCTATCACCGTCTCATGTGCTAACTGGCAAGAAACTACACACTGCTTTGAAGGCTTAGTTTTCAGAGTGCCAAAATGGTTAATTAATCTTAAAATATTTTTTAATGTTTATTTTTTTGAGAGAGAGAGAAAGAGCAGGAGCAGGGCAGGGGCAGAGAAAGAGAGAGACAGAGAGAGACAGAGAGAGAGAAAGAGATTTCAAAGCAGGCTCTAGGCTCAGCAAAGAGCCCGATGTGGGGCCTGAACTCACAAACCGTGAGATCATAACCTGAGCCGAAGTTGGACACTTAACTGAACCACCCAGGTGCCCCAGTAATTAATCTTTAATATGACTATTCATTGCCTCATTTTTTTTTTTACTAAGTAGCAAATATGTCAAACAAATAAAAAATATTCTTATAAAACTCAGAAACAGCTTTCTGAGTTACCAAAATAAGGTGGTAAAAGTACCAATACTATGTTCAGCATTCTTAATTTTTGATAGGTTCTTTCTGAATTCATGTAATTTCTTCTATGTCTTATTCTGACTTTTTTCCTTCAAAGAAAATGTATTAAATTTATTCACAGTTTAGTAAGCAAGGCAAATCTCATTAGCATATTATGTATTTTATGAAGTAGACTAGTTTACTTTTGAGTTGGAGAGAAAATGAAAACAACTGACTTGATATGAAGTTTAAGTATTAGAAGAGAAACTTTAGATTTCTCTAACAAGTGCAAGAAATATAGAACCGATTCAAGGGAAAAAATCGATTGAACAGAAGGAAATAAAAAAGCAGAAATTGGAGCAATTAGTCTTCCCACTAAAACCCATGAAGGATAGAGTGAGGAATAAGGAACTAACCTTTAATTTGAATGTAACAACTATTTTGAAGGGGAAAGCTTTAATTTCTGACTCTTACTATTCCATCTCTAAATTAAAAATGAACTAATTCACCTGAAAGACCTAAGACTGTCCAATTACTATTTCTGCGAAATACAGTAAATTTCCTGTGAAATAAGAATAAAACCAAGTTGTTATAAATGAAAAAATGTAGATCCTGTAGTAAAATTTTTAAACTTTCTATAAGGTGTGGAAAGCCACAAGGGAAAATTTTTTAGAGCGATGGAAAAGTTCTAAATCTTGATTGTGGGGCATCAGGGTGGCTCAGTCAGTTAAGCACTTGACTTCAGCTCAGGTCAAGATCTTGCGGTTCGTGAGTTCAAGCCCTGCACTGGGCTCTGTGCTGACAGCATGGAGCCTGGAGTCTGTTTCAGATTCTGTGTCTCCCTCTCTCTGCCCCTCCCCGGCTTATACTCGGTCTCTCTCTCCCTCTCAAAAATAAACAAACATTAAAAGATTTAAAAAAATAAGTAAATCTTGATTGCTATAGAGATTACATGACTGTACATATTTATCAAAGCTCACTGGGCTATAGTTATAAAATGGGCAAATGTTATAAGCAGTCATGTCAATAAACATGTATATAAAAAAAGAAGTGTTCCCTAAGATCTTAATACTATGTATAAAAAATCCAGTTTATTCTGAATTCTTTGATTCTTTCAAAATATTCAGAAACATACCTGTATGGTGCATAGAACTTAAATATTCATTCTGTAGGCCATTTTCACTTTTAGTCCCATCGACAACTTTCTGGCATGTGGATTCTCCTTTATTCAATTCTTCACTTTCACTTGCAGTATGATTTATTTTTTTCAGACTACATTTCACACTGCCTATGTTTCTCCGAGAATGAGGGTCACTTTCTTCCTGTTCAGCACCTGAATCAATTCCAGCTACGCAATGTTTTTTGTTTAGCATCTTCTTAATTACAGGCTTGGCAGAGGAATTTTGTGAACTGTCCATTTCACTGGCTGAAGGAGAAGAAATACAACTGTCCTCTACAGTTGAACATTTTTGCATGACTGTATTTTCATGGTAATGAGGATTAGGTTCATACTTTGGTTTTTCCAAACCAGGGAAACAAACAACAGCCAAAAACCAGTGTGCACTGTAAAAAACAAATGAAACTACTGAATATATTATTAGAAGAGCCTATTATATTTGGCAAAAAGTATCAGTTCAAATATTCTTTCTAAAGGCTTTGAAACATATCAAATGCTCAATTTTTAAAATTCTCATGTTTATATGATCATTAATAGACTACAATGTCTACTAAAAAAAATTTTTTTTTTTTTAGAATTATGTAGCCTGCATTCACTTTTTGCAAACAATCCTTTGAATCTTCACTGTTTTGAATGAAAAGCTCATTCTTATTTTTAGGCAATTTAACAAAATATAAATTTGATCACTGTAATTCACCATTTCCATTTACCTTTTTCTTGACTTATTTATGTCAAAGGATAGAAAACTAGATTCAAGATTAAAATGTTTTCAGAAGTCTAATTAAACTGAATAATTTTGAACATTTCTAAATATTGCACATATGTAGCTTTTAAAAACACTTAGCATGTCTTTTTTTCTTAAGAATAAGATTAGGAATTGCTTAATGTTGAAAATATTAAATAATTCTTTGTCTTATACTATATTGAAATGTATATAAACTAGCTGAATTCAGTTATCATTGATTCAGGTATCACAGTTTCCAATAATAGGTTGAAAACCATGAGTAAAAAGCTACACAGCTAACACTGGCTAATATTCATTAATCTAACAAGTAATTTCATTAACTTACTATTTGCTGGACAGTGCTATATGCTATGTGCTATAGGTGTCAATTAACTTATTAGTTGAGTACAGTGTTTGTCATTTAGTAGGGTGTTAAATAGGTATTTGCTAAGTGGACATGAACAAAAGTTATTCTATATTCTCATTTTTACAAAATGTTAAATTCCCCCAAGGTAATATTAAGAAACAATGTCTCTCCATCAGATTGCATAAATAAAAGGGTGACAGAGTCTGGCTGTATCCTTAGTATTATAAAGGCCAGATGGAGAAATGCGTCTCTCCTGTTTTTAAGTATTAATCCTTAGTATCCATCCTAGGGACTTAAATTGTGCTGGGGTAGTAGAAAGAGCAACACACCATCCTTCTCCCCTTCTTAACTCCAAGACATAGTTGACTGTAAGTCTCATCTCAATGTCAGAAAAGTTAAATGTAAAAAGAATGTTTTAAAAATACGGTATAATATATTATTTCTCATCCTCAAGATAGAACCTAAGTCTATCACAGTTTTTAACATTTCTTAGGTGTGACAATATGTAAAAACCATAAATTTTCTGTTGTACACCTAAAAACTAAGAAAAATTCTTTCTTCACCTAGCTGAAGGATAAAGTTGAATCAGACACATCTGAGGTGATTTTCAACCTCTAAAAGACATGATTTTGCTTTTTGATCCCTTTTAATAGCAGCTACATTATCACCAGCGGGAGAAGCTAGAACAAGTAATTCCACTTAAAATGAATTGACTTACTAACTTTTAAAGAAACTACCACCACGAGGAAAATTAAAAACAAAACAGATAGCAAAATACATACCAGCCTGTCTAAAATAATTAGTGAACATAAATATTTGTGTCTGTACCTCTTCAAAAACAAAAACAATAAGACAAAATGAACCCTCGTGACTTGGAGGCTATTCTTCCATCTACAAATGGCACAGTTCTTTTGCAAAGTCCTTTACTGACTCTACATCTTTATTCATGCTCCATCTTCCACCAAGATAGCTGGAAACACTGATGAGAGCTTCAATCCACATCAGATATACTAAGAGGAATGTGCCTCTATTGCTAAAGTATGTACCCTAAACTATATTTCTATTTTAAATCTTTATAATTCATTTCTGACAAACAGCTTACTACTATGTATACCTTCCCTTTCAGCGGGGCAGGCAGTTCACATTATATTGTCAAGAAATCTTATTTTTGAGGTTAATGAAGAGATTAAGAATTAGTTTTAAACTTGGTTTTAAATTATGATACTATGTTTGACTTAAACATATAGCTCTGAAGAAGTTAGGCTTTATAGTCATAAGCAGTCCTTTAACCTAGCCTACCTATCTGTGGCTGCACTCATGAGAGACGATAGGTCTCATGATTAATATATGGTTTTAAGTAAGTAGAATTTCATTATACTACTGAGTGAAGTTGTTTTTCATAGTGAGGAAAAAAGAGAACACATTCAAAAGCTAGTCTGGCACACTCAGGCTTATTAGACATAAACAATCTTAATGAATATCGACCTCAGACAAATTTACTCCGCAGTTGTAATAAATCGAGACAAAACAAGGCCATTTCTCAATTTGTCTAAGCAGAGACAACTAAGTCACAACATAACCATATGAATACCGAATATTCCTCGTTTTTGCTAAATGGGTAAATGCCACTTCTTTACCCATGCAAACAACTGCTTCCTTACACCTTTCCCAAAGTGACCAAACCAAGGCTCAAATTCCGTCATAGGCTGCGCTTTTACTTAGAGGCTCCATGGTTGCCCATGGTGTGTGTTCTTCCTTGACGCAACTAACAAACCCAAGCTGCCTAACCACAGGTGCGTTCCTAAGGGTTTTTGGCTGGAAGGCATAGGAAAACAAAAACATGAAATATAAAAACACTCAAGTCTATAATCGGATTCTCTAATTCAATGCCTCTCTGGTCACTTGTGGAAGAATAACATAAAATATTTAACCACCTCCATTTATTTAGAAAACAGCTTCAAGTAAGTCAGCATGGTTTTCAAATTGAGTAAATGACATAAATCTAGTCATCTTTTCTTTTTTTGGTTAAGAGCCAAAGTGGTTTTTAAACTAAAGATCCAAAATCTTCTATGTGACCTAGTCATTACTCTCTATAAGGAAGACTTTTCATAGGATGTTTGGTAGAGCACAAGCACCACTTTTTAAAAATGACACTATTCTACACTGAAGAATAAAACCATTTTAACATTAGAAAAATTTCTTGCCAGTGTTTATAAAATATGTCTTAAATGATTCACTGGAAAACTGCATTTTCATAAAATAAGCAGTATAATATAGACATATACAACAAATTTAAGAAAGTTTAAAATGAATAAACTCTTCACCTCATAAACACATTTTCTAAAAATAACCTTCATATTTGCATAAAGATAATTCTTACTCACGCTTCATTAAGGGGTACAAAAATAAAATCCTTCTCAAAAATATCTACATGCCGCGTCCATGTTTTTACTCTCCCATGTCGCTTTTGCTGTATTCTGTAAGACAAGAGATAAAACTATCAAGCTGTTGAAATGTTTCTAGTGCTTCAGCTTATATGCAGACATTTATAAATTATGAAGGCTAAGACGTTAACAAATAAGATAGTTGTATAAGATGATTTCAACAAGCTGGGAAAAGAAAACAGAACATCTCAGATGGACCCAAGAAGATGTCAAACTGCCCATTATTGAATCTGCAAGAATTATTTAATTCCTGGTAGTACTAAGTAAACCAGTGCTACCATTTATATTACTACATACTAGCAACTATATTGAGAAATGTATCAGACCATGACCTGAAGAGAAGAGAGCAGGAAAAGTAAGCATTACAATACATGAAATAAAATAGACTATGAACATTGGTCAAACCAATCACTCTCATCAACTCTCAAGATGTAAAATTAGGAAATCACTGAAACAGTATGAAATATTATTATGCACAGCAGCCATAATTTGACAGGCTAATTTGTCAAATCTAAGAGATTTGACAGAACTTAGGGCACTCTGAATATATCTTTTCACTAATTATCAGAACATATTAGAGCTGGATGCAATCACTATGTGGAAGGGAATTATAAACAAATGGACTGGAGCTTAATATATAGAAAAGTATTTCCTTAACTTGTCTGAGCAGAATTATCCAAATAACTTATTAAAAGTATAGATTTGGAGTGTCTGGGTGGCTCAGTCAGTTGAGTGTCTGACTCTTGATTTCACCTCTAGTCATGATCTCACCGTTAATGAGACTGGGCCTCATGCTGGGCTCTGCACTCTTAGTGTTTAGGATTCTTTCTCTCCTTCTTTCTCTCTCAAATAAATAAACATTAAAAAAAAAAAAAAGAGTACTCTAAAAAAAAAGTATAGATTCACAGGTTGCTCTCTTAAATATTATGAATGGAACATCTAGGGTAAAACAAAGCCCTCTGTATTAATAGGCATCCAAGTAATTTTTTTTTTAACTATAAGGCATATTTGGGAAATAATGATTTAGATATTGGACCAAAAACCTTTATTGAATTCCAAGTATTCTTAAAGCTTTAGAGTATTATTAATTATATTAATTTTGCTGACAATTAAAAGACATTGCCTCTATATAAATTAAGTACTTTTTTATTAAATTAAACTTTAGAGACTTACTACAGATCTGTTAAATATTTTCAGAGCTTGACTTACGATAGATTAGTTGTTTCATGTAGATTTCTTCTTTCTCTCTGATTAAGGCGTTTATAGAAAAAAGAACTGAATATATGAATTCGGTCAGCTTCTTCTTTCTTCAGTTTTTCAAGCACCAAATATCTATTTTATTAAAACAAATAAATATAATGAATTTAACAGTTTATATCAGAAACAAACAGTGATCAAGTATCTATTTAGACACCACCATCTCTATTTCTTACAACTAAAAGAATTTATTAGCCAAGTTTACTTCGTACTCTAGACAATGATTAATAGACTGTTTTCAAGGAATGAAAGTGATATTTGAGAATAAAACTATGATTTGCGAGATGATTTTTTAAAACAAGTGCACATTCATGAACATTCATAGTAACATTTATGATAGCCAAAAAGTGGAAATGACAAAAATGCTCAACTAAAGAACAGAAAAATAAAGTGTGTGGAATATTATTTAGTAATAAAAAGAAATGAAGTACTAATACATGCTGTAACATGGAATAGCCTTAAAAACATTATGCTAAGTGAACAACACTAGTCTCAAAGGACCACATATTGCATGATTACATGTATATGATATTTTCAGAATATGCAAACTCACAGAGACAGGGAGGAGACAGGTGGTTGCCTATTGCTGGGGGTAGGATTGGAGGGAAATGAGGACTCAATGCTAATGGGTACTGGGGTTCTTCTGAGGGATGAAAATGTTCCAGTATTGATTATGATGGTTATACAACTGTCTGAATATACTAAACCGGTGAATATATATTTTAAATATTTTTTAAATTGTTTTAGTAATCTCTACACCCAACGTGGGGTTCAAACTCACAACCCTAAGATCAAGGGTCATACACTCTTCCAACTGAGTCAGCGAAGCACCCCCGAATATATATGTGTATGTGTGTATATATATATATACATTACAAAGGTATGTGCACTATATCTCAATAAAGCTGTTAATCTTTATGAAACGTTTATTCTGTTTTAAATAGTTCAGTTAATAATATATATACACACACACACACATATATATTTATTTATTAAAACAATTTTTTTAAATGTTTGTTTATTTTTGAGTGACAGAGTACAAGCAGGGGAGGGGCAGAGAGGGAGACAAAGAAAGACACAGAATCTGAAGCAGGCTCCAGGCTCTAAGCTGTGAGCACAGAGCCTGATGTGGGGCTCGAACCCAAGAACCATGAGATCATGATCTGAGTCAAAGTCAGACATTTAACCAACTGAGCCACCCAGGCATCCCCTGAATATATATTTTAAATGAGTGAACATTATAAAGGTATGTGCACTATATCTCAATAAAGCTGTTAATCTTTATGAAACGTTTATTCTGTTTTAAATAGTTCAGTTAATAAAACATGAAGACCCAACCATAGACTACTTTTTAAAAAGACAGAAAAAATTAGAAAGAAGTGGGGCACCTGGGTGGCTCAGTCGGTTAAGCATCTGACTTCAGCTCAGGTCATGATCTCATGGTTTGTGGGTTCGAGCCCCACGTTGGGCTCTGGGCTGACAGCTAGCTCAGAGCCTGGAGCCTGTTTCAGATTCTGTGTCTCCCTCTTTCTCTGACCCTCCCCTGCTCACGCTCTCTCTCTCTCAAAAATAAATAAAACATTTTAATAAAAAAAATTAGAAAGAAGCCATACAAAAGTGAAATTGTGTTAGTGACTTTTAAAAATGATCTTATGTGGGTTCTAATTTTTCCTTGCTTGGTTGTTTTTTCTATAGGTCTATATCAAAACAAATAGTGATGATCCTTAATATTATAAAAAGAAATTATGATTGATAATGTTCTTCTCCCTCACAGAAGCAATGCAAATTCAAGCTTATGACCATATTCATTTTATTAATATGAAAAGCATCTGAAAGCCTTGTAAAATCTTACACAGAAACAGCAAATATCCCAAGGACACATCTTTAAGACTGGTCACTTTTATCATAATATTTGAACATTTTCTTAAAGCTCAAGTTCTAATGAAAAGGACATAAACTTCTAAACCAGAACATGCCCTGCACTAGATCTGAATGTAGGACCTATACCACAATGGATGAACCAGACAGCTTTTACTACCCCAAACTAATGGCTACTTTGTAAAATTAAAATGAATAAAGACATAATTCAACTTAAGAAAGGAAAGATAAAAACTGATGCTCTACTTCATGTGTAAATAAATCTATGCTTTTTAATTAAAGTACCTAGTTTTGTCTTTCTGATCTGATTGATATATATCCGTAAGTATTTCTCTGACTATATATAATTCTCGGGATTTTTTTACATACACATATTAGAACTAAAGATTAGTTAGAAGAACTATGTCTCATTTTTTTAGTGATTTTTATTTTTATAATTTATTTTTTTAAAGTAGGCTCTATGCCCAATGTATATTAACAAGGGAAAGGTAAAAACCAAATGATCATCTCAACAGATGCAGCAAAAGTATCTCATAAAGTACAATATCCATTCATAATGAAAACTCTCAACAAAGTAAGTTTAGAGGGAATATACCTCAACATTATAAAAAGCCATATATGAAAAATCGACAGTTAATATATAGAATACCCTAAGGACTCCACCAAGAAACTACTAAAACTGATCAATGAATTCAGTAAAGTGTCAGGACACAAATTTAGTCAATAGAAATCTGTCGCATTTCCACACACTAGTAATAAAGTAGCAGAAAGAAATTAATAAAATACCTAGGAATATACTTAACCAAAGAAGTGGAAGACCCATAGTCTGAAAACTATAAAACACTGATAAAAGAAACTAATGATGATAAATGAAAAGATATTATATGCTCATGGGTTGAGAGAATACTCTTAAAATGTCCATACTACCCAAACCAATTTGAAGATTTAGTACAATCCCTATCAAAACACCAATGATTTTTATAGATGTAGAACAAGTAATACTAAAATCTGTATGGAATCAGAAAAGATGCAGAACAGCTAAAGCAATCTTGAAAAAGAAGAACAAGGCTAGAGGTATAACAATCTCTGATTTCAAGAAATACTACAAAGTGGTAGTAATCAAAACAAAATGGCACTAGCATAAAAATAAACACATAGATCAATGGAACAGAATAGAGAGTCCAGAAATAAACCCACATTTACATGGTGAACTAATCTAAAATAAAGAAAGCAAGAATATACAATGGGGAGAAGACAGTGTCTTTTACAACTAGTGCCAGTAAAACTGGATGGCTACATGCAAAAGATTAAAACTGGACCACTTTTTTAAACCAAAAACAAAAACTCAAAATGGATTAAAGATCCAAGTGTGAGATCTGAAAACTGTAAAAATCCTAGAAGAAAACACAGGCAGTAATTTCTTTGACATTAGTCACAGAGATGTTTTTCTACATATGATTCTTCAGGGAAGGGAAACAAAAACAAAATTAAACAACTGGGACTACACAAAAACTAAAACAAAAGCTTTACACAGTGAAGGAAACCATCGACAACATAAAAAAGCAACCTACTACCTGGGAGAAGATACCTGCAAATGATTTAACAATAAAAGGTTACTATACAAAATATATAAAGAAGTTATAGAACTCAACATGGAAAAAAATCAAACAATCCAATTAAAATGGACAGAAGGCATGAATAGACATTTTCCCAAAGACATACAGATGGCCAACAGACACATGAAAAGACACTCAACATCAGTAATCATCAGGGAAATCCAATTCAAAACCACAAGGAGATAATCACCTTATACTTGTCAGGGTAGCTTAAAAACAAAACAAAACAAAACCCAAAAAATTAAAAAAAAACAAAACAAGTATTGGTGAAAATGTGGAGAAAAATAAACCCTCATGCATTGCTGGTGTGAATGCAAACTGGTGCAGCCGCTGTGCAAAACAGTAGAAGGTGTCTCAAAAATTAAAAATAGAATTACTCTATGATCCCAGTAATGCCACTACTATCAAAGAAAATGGAAACACCAATTTGAAAAGACATATGCACCCCTATGCTTATCAGTGTTATCTAACAATAGCCAAGACAAGTGGTCATCCACAGATGAATGGATTAAAATGCCGTACATACAAAAATGGATTATTATTCAGCCATTGAAAAGAATGAGATCTTGCCATATGCAACAACATAGATGGACCTGGAGGGTATATGCTAAGAAAATTAAGTCAGAGAAAGACAATACCGTATGATTTCACTCATGCATGGCATTTAAGGAACAAGATAAACTGAAAACAAAAGATAACCTACCCCCACACTTTTAAATACAGAAAACAAACTGGTGGTTGCCAGAGGAGAGGTGGGGGTGGGGGGGATAGATAATAGAGATTAGGAGTATACTTATCTTGATGAGCACTGAGTAATGTATAGAATTGCTGAACTATTATATTGTAACCTGAAACTAATACAATATTGTATATTAAGAAAAACATTCTGAAAAAAAACTTGTTTCCTACCTGTAGAGTTAGAAATGGAAAAAAAATGAGCAGCTCTGGTAACAGCTGAATTACTTGTTTTAATATAGTGAGGTTTAAGATAAAAGTTTCTTTTTAATTCACTTCCAAACATGTCATGAGAGAAACATAAACAGATTTTTCTAAAAACCATGGAATCTGTTAGGTTTCCTTTACCATTTGGAATGCAGATTTGGATCAGAAAATGCAGAACCTTTAGATAATATAAGTTTAATGTAGTTTTATAGTGCTAATATAAAATGTCAAGGAGCCTCCTGAAAATGTAAAGAATTTCAAAAGTATAAGCGAATACTGTAAAATCTCCACCACAATGTAAAGATAGAAGTATGAAATAAACTACAATGTAAACAAAACACAGGCATTCAACTTATATTTTCAGATCCAACTATATGCTATCAAAAACAAAAGCTATTTTAAAACTAAAGAAATACGTAAGTTAAAAGTAAAGGGATGGAGAAATATATACCATGCAAACAAAAACCAAGACAAATCTGGAGTAACTACATTCATTTTGAACAAAGAAGGTTTACACACAGGAGATTATTAAGGATATAGAGAAACAAAGGGTTAATTCTCCAAAAAGCAAAAAACAAAAAAAAACCTGTGTACGCACCTAACAACAAATATTCAAAATATATAAGGCAAAAATGAACAGATGTACAACATAATGGTTCAACAATTCTATACATTACTCAGTGCTCATCAAGATATATGTACTCTTAATCTCCATTATCTATTTCACCTGTTTCTCCCCTTCCCCCCCCATCAACCTCTCCTCTGGCAACCACTAGTTTGTTCTCTGTATTTAAAAGTCAGGGGCGGGTGTCTCTTATTTTCAGTTTGTCTTGTTCCTTAAATGACACACAGGAGTGAAATCATAAGGAAAAACAGACATATCCATTATTATACTTGGAGACCCACAACCTTCTCAATAATTGATAAAACAAGTAGGCAGAAAATCAGATGACCCAAATAGCACCATCAAACAGCTTTACCTAATTGACACTCACAGACCAACACTTCATCCAAGAACAGTGGTATTGTTCTGCACATTAACTTAAGATTTTTGGCTTGGTGTCTTAAGGTAGTATACATTAGAATTAAGAGAGAACACCTTTAAAAAAATTATAAAAAATGCAAACATGAAATTTACAATCTTAACAATTTTTTAAACAGGAGACTTAAACTCACAACCCCAAGATCATGAGTTACATGATCCATCAGGTGAGCCAGGCACCCCTCAATCTTAACAATTTTTAAGTGTATAATTCAATAGTGTCAAGTATATTCACATGGTTGTGAAACAAATCTCCAGAACTTTATCTTACAAAACAGAAATTCTATACTCATTAAACAATTCCCCTCATCTTCTGATAACCACCATTTATATTCTTTCCTATAAATCTATTTCAGATACCTAATATAAGTGGAATCATACAGTACTTGTTTTTGTGATTGGCTTATTTCACTTTGCATGTCTTCCAGATTCATCCATGTGATAGCATGTGACAGATTTCCTTCCTTTTAAGAACTGAGTAATATTCTACTCTATTGATATATCACATTTTATCCACTCATACATCAATGAGTTGCTTCCCCCTCTTAGCTACTATGAACATGAGTGTGCAAATTCTTTCAATTCTTTTGGATATATACCCAGAAGTGGGATTGCTGGATCATAGGGTAGTTCTATTTTCAATTTTTGAGGAGCCACCCTACTGTTTTCCTCAGTGGCTCTACTATTTTACATTCCTTTTTTTTTTTTTTTTTAAATGTTTTATTTATTTCTAGGAGAGAGAGAGAGACAGTGTGAGCAGGGGAGGGTCAGAGAGAGGAGTCACAGACTGAAACAGGCTCCAGGCTCTGAGCTGGCAGTCAGCACAGAGCCCGACGCGGGCTCGAACCCACGGACCGCGAGATCATGACCTAAGCGAAAGTCGGACGCTTAACCGACTAAGCCACCCAGGCCCCTCTACTATTTTACATTCCTACCAGCAGTGTACAAGGATTCCAATTTGTCCACATAATGGGCAACACTTATTTTTCTTTTTTTTTTTTTTTTATGGGAGCCATCCTAATGGGTATGAGATAATAACTCATTGTGGGTGTGACTTATATTTCTCTGATAGATAATATTGAGAATTTTTTTTTTTTATTGTTGGTCATCTGTAGGAGATAACATCTTTTGACCTAGCTAGGAAAAACTCTGAACTCAAATGTGTTTGTTAGAGGTCTCAGAGGAGTCTTAACATCTGCAAAGTTAAGCATTTAAAATCTTGGGTAGTTTCTCTAGCTAGCAAATCTATGATACATTTTCTAACTTACTGAAACATATTCCATTACCATTTAAATCTTCAAAAGGAAAAACAGTACCTTTGAAAATGGTATATAGTTAACATAATAGGAATATAATATTATCCTCTGATGTTAAGTATAATATCCTGATGGTTGACAAAGCTGTTACTGTCAGTTTTGTTTAGTTGTTGTATCAATTGTAGATAGAGGGAAATTAAAGTCTCTAGCTATATTCATAGATGTGTCTGTCTTTTTAGATCAGTCTGTTTTTGTTTCACATATTTTGTAGCTCTGTTGTATGGTACGCACCCATTTAGGATTGCTACGTCTTCTTGGTAGACTCACCTACCATTGTATGGTGTCTCTCTTAGCCCTGATAGTTGTTTTGGTTCTTAAGCATATTTATTTATTTTTATTTATTTATTTAGAGAAAGAGAGAGAGAAAGAGAGAAAGCCTGTGAGTGGAGGAAGAGAGACAAAATCCCAAGCATGCTCCACACTGTCAGTACAGAGCCTGATGTGGGGCTTGAACCCACAAACCATGAGATCATGACTCAAACCAAAATCAGGAGTCAGACACTCAACAAACTGAGCCACACAGGCACCTCTTAAGTTTATTTTTCTGATGATAACATAGTTAACTCCTGCTTTAATATTTGCATGGCATATCTTTTTCCATCCTTTAACTTTCAACTTACATATATTATTATCTTTGAAGTCACTTTTTTGTAAACAGGACATAGTTGGGCTATGGTGTTTAATCCACTCTCTGCTGATCTTGGTCTTTTAACTGAAATAAATAGTGCATTTAAATTGAATATAGTTAATAATAGGCTCTTTCTTCTAGATCACTGATTCTTTCCTGTCTTCTTTATTTTGCTATTGAGCCCATCAAAGTTTTTGTTACTATAATTTTAGTTCTAAAATTTCCATTTCTTTCTTCTTTACATCAATTTTTTCTAAGTTTCATGTATGTTCATAATTGTTCATTAAAGAATTTTTATAATGGATGCTTTAAAATCTATCATTTATTTATTTACTTTTTTAGTTTATTTATTTTTGAGAAGAAAAGAGAGAGCAGGGGAGGGGCAGAGAGAGAGGAAGAGAATCCCAAGCAGGCTCTGTACTGTCAGAGCAGACCCTGATGCAGGGCTTGAACCTACAGAGAGATCATGATGTGAGCCGAAATCAAGACTCAGACACTTAACCGACTGAGCCACCCAGGTGCCCCTGTCATAATTCTAATATCTATGCCATGTTGGTGTTGATTTCTCATTCAGTTTGAGATCTGTATCTTTCTTGATAAGTAATTTATGTGCTTTAGTAGCCTTCCTGGGCACTGCCTTTCAATGGATGCAGTGGGCTCCACTTCATTACTGGAGCCTGATGTGGGTAATTCCACCAGGTGGACATGGAAATTCAAGTTCTCTACTAGGCCACCATTGTTATTAGAGGTGGAGGGGGTCTATGTTACTGGTAAGTAAGGGATGAGAGACTCCCCACTAGGCCTCCAGTGATACCACCTGTCCTGAAAAGGGAGAGAATATAGTACCTCATTATCCCCCAGGGACCAGGGTGCAGGTCCAGCTCTATATTTGACCCTGATTAGCCCAAGGTCACTATGACCTTAAAGTTACTTTTAGCCCTTATCTACCTTGAAGTCTGCTGCACTGACACCATTAAATGTATCCTTATTTAAAGCCTTCACTTCCCTTCAATTTCATGACATAACTCTCTCCAGATTTTTCTTCTTACCTATCAGATCCTTCAGAATTTATTCAAGAGAATGTTTCTTCCCTGTCTCTCATTAACTCTCCAAATTCTGTCCTTACAGCCCGTTTTCTCATTCTATATTTCTACCTAAGCAATTTCACCCATTCTCATAATTAAACTACCATTTGCAAAATAAAGCCTCCTAACTATACGTCTCCAGGCCAGAACACAAATGACCTCCAAAGCCAAATATTCAGCTGCTTATTGGCACTGTCCCTTCTGTTGTTATCAAAGACATCTAAAAGGAAACTCATCTTGTCCTCCACCCAAATCTGTTCTGTTTTTGCATTCATTGCCTCACACGTAGTAACAAAATCATTTAGCAGTTCTCCTTAGTCAGAAAGCTAGGAGTTATCTGCCATCCAATCCTCTCCTTCTTAATATCCATTCAATCAGTTGTTAAGCAACTCTACCTTTTAAAAAACATTTTATTCTTCACTCCAAATAAAATGCCGTAATCAGGCTTCTTATAGCACCTTAAATCATCTCTCAACTACACAACCACAGTGAACATTCTTGTCAAAATGATCTGAAGGAAGCTCAATTATAATATCACTTCTCTGATCAAAACCTTTCACTCTTTAAAACAATTATTTCTTGGGGCGCCTCAGTGGCTCAGTCATTTAGGCGTCTGACTTCGGCTCAGGTCATGATCTCACGGTTGGTGGGTTCGAGGCTCTGTGCTGACAGCTAGCTCAGAGTCTGAAGACTGTTTCAGATTTTGTATCCCCATCTCTCTCTGGCCCTCCTCTGCTCATGCTGTCTCTCTCTCTCAGAAATTAAAAAAAATAAATAAACAAACATTGAAACAATGATTTCTTGTCCCAAACTGTTGGCTGCAACCATGAATAGGCTATAATACCAATTCAGCAGCTTTCAACAACCAGTTCTTTAAAAAATACATTGTTTTATGAAATACATTTGAATAAACTAGAAAAATATATTTTTTAAGTTTATTTATTTTGAAAGTCTGACTCGGGGGCTTGAACTCATGAACAGTGAGATCATGACCTAAGATGAAATCAAGAGTCAATGCTTAACCGACTGAGCCACCCAGGTGCCCCGAATAAACTAGAAAATATTGGCAAGTGCTAGATATACTTATCAGTAAGTTCTATTTTGTTTCATATACACACTCATTTTATATCACAAACCAGTAAACACATACAAACTTAAACACAAAGAAACACTGCACACACATGTATAAGCATGTATATACTGGGTCATGATGTAAGCTCTTCCAGGAAAGCTTTTTGGTCCCTCAAATTCCCTACCCATGAAGAGAATGAAACATTCATTTGCTGCTGTAGTCATACCATGTAAATGCTTCTGTCAAAGCTTTAATCCCATATTTCTGTTTCTTACAAAACCATAAACTTCTAACACAGTATGTGGCACACAGCTGGCAGTTGATGACATACCAAGTAAAATATCATACTTTTGTGCTTACACACAATTTATTACCTAACCTACGGTAGTAACAATTTTTTAAAGGTCTGAGGCAGTATAACAATTAATACAATAATCTAGCATTAATGAACATGCTGTATATGCTAAGTATTTTCTTAGTGCTTGACATGTATTAATTTTCATACCCTTTAGATATTATTCTCATTTTTTTAAATGAGAAAACACACAAGTGGGGCATTAAATAATTTCCCAAATGTCACATAAGTCGTAGTGATGGAATTCAAAACTCAAAACAGTTTTGACTCTAGAAAACAAAAATATACATTATAGAATGTTAAAGATGTGCTAAAAGAAAGTAGAAAATTAACTTACTTCAAATAGAAGTCTATAATAACATCATTCAAAAATTCTCCTTCACTTAGACAGTGTAGGTCCTCATTAGTAACGGAGATGCCTCCCTTAGCTGGAGGTGGTGGATATACTATCAATCTGTAACAAAGTAAAACAAACAAAAAAACACAAGCAAATGAACATATATATATATGTGTGTGTGTGTGTGTATGCATGTATAGAATTGAAACTTAATAAGTCAGAAAAGAAATTTAAAAGCATTGCAAATGTAAATAAATACTCTCACTTTTCCACAGGGCCCATGAAGATGGTATGATTCTCTCCAGTTTCTTCCTCATCATCAAAAAACTGGAATTCTTGTTTGTTTTTAAGTTGTATTTTAGATTCAAGGGATACCTAGTAAAGGAAACGATCAGTTTACAAAGTCAATTGAGAAATGTTTCACTGAAAAAACAAACAAACAAAAAAACCCACCCAAGCACAAGGCAAGAATACTTTTCAATTAAAATTGAAGTGGTATCTTATCTAAGATCTCTATCATCCTTATTTAGATTATGTCTGTAAATCCAAAGAACAAATATAATGGTCTTTTCCTCTGAGAGTGGAGGCCTATCTAAGTTCAATGTCTAGGTAATCCATGGGACTGGGAGGAGAGGCTCAGGGATGGCAGTCCAATGAGCTTCAGTTCCCCAGAATAAAGAAGTCCTTAAAGAACCCTGCACTGAAATTTCACTCTATTGCAGCTGCCTACGGCTCCAGTTGCTCTTTTCTTCCTCGTTAATAATCTCTTATAGCAAGTTTTACAAAAGAAGCAGAATGATCCCCCTTCCTTCTGTTCTCTTCCTCAACCCACTTACCATGTAAACAGCTCTTCTCTGGTGAGACCTTGCTCAACTTCACCAAGATTGTGCCTTGGATAGCCCTATTTCCAATCTGTAGTAGGTTGGAAGATTTTAAATATTTCTAATAAATTAAGTCAGTAAAATTCAGTTGCAGGATAAGGGGACAAATTTTTATTATTTAACACTATACTATGTGTTATGATAGTATACAGCCTTTGGTTCAGGTGGCTTCAGAATTACCTACTATATGATTAGTTATTCTAGAATGGGATATATATGTTGACAGTCACAGTCAAATGGTATGTATTCTTTGGTTCTCAAATGTTCAATCATGTGTGCGCATGGTACATATAAATGTACATCAAGGACCAAAATTCCTATATTTGTACTGAATCCAGTACATCACTGGGAATCACTAGCAAATTTAAGAGTAACGATTAATTTGAATGAAGCAGTATATGAACATGTATATTTAGACTGGGGTAAAAAGAAAGAAAGATAAAGGAAAAAGACAAGATGAAAAGATAATACAGTGTGGAGAGGAGCTAGAAAATACTTCTGAGACCTGTACCAAGTACTATTTGTGTCCCAATTCACCTACCTACCACTAATGTTCTGACATAACATAGTTTATAAATCACATATAAAAGCAAGTAATTCTGAAATAGAATTAAAAAGATATAACTCCAAAATGGGCAGTATGATAGATAATGAAACACATTTCCCTTTAAAGCTACACATTACTTTAAATTGCATTAAAAAACTAAAAAACATAATTACATTTTTAATTTTGTTTTCTTTTTGCCCACAATTTCCTTTGATGCTCTCTTCATAGGTTCTTGTACAAGCAACAAGTCTGCTATTGGCTTCTTCAAAAGGAATTTTCGCGAAAAAATTGGACACATTATTCTTTATACCAATGTCAGTAATGATACTTTCAAATACCAGATTTGCCTGAGGATCAAGGCCGTTTTGAAATATTAAAATTATGTATTGTTCTTCCAAATCTGAAAAAAAAAATGTAACTTTAAGTCTGAAAGAAAAAAATAGGTCGATATTAGAAAAAGAGTAACAACTAGTTATTTCCAAGGATATCACTAGAAATCCTCGTGCAAATGTTTAAAATACTGTTTGGTATACAGTGGACATGTAATAAATACTGAAATAAAGACCAATGACAGTGTCATCTAACAATGTCACCTAAAAGTTATTAAAAGGAACCAGGACACATGACCCTAGCAGCAAGCTTAAGAGAAGAGCTCTTCACGGATGTAACTAATTTACTTCATCTAATAGGATCCAAATATATTAAGATTTAAATATATTTCAGTTAACATTTTTGTCAAACACAAATAAGTGCACAAAATTGCCAGGTGCACTATTAGTATCTCTAGAGAATTTAACTGCAAAAACCTACTATTCACTAATATATCAATTCTTATAGCTTTAATAGTAGCTATGACTTATTCATCATTAAGATGAAGCAGCAGTTACTGCTGAAAAGTATTTACCTTACAATTAGTCATCCTATGTCCTAACTCTTAGAGGTGAAGGGATACAAACTGGAAAATTACATCTATTACTGCAGAGAATGAAGACCCATTCTAAGAAGCTGCAAACTTCCTATTCAGGATGTTTCAAAGATTCCAGAATTATATGGCTGATTTACATTTAGCACTCCTACCAGTGCATGAAATTTTTTTCATTTTACTCAGATTCTGGTTTTAAAATAAGGAATGCAGGGTTTGGTTTTTTTTTTTTTTTTTTTTGAGTTTTAACCCATTTTGAAAACCTAAATGGGTAAACCTGGGTTTTATCTTTAGAACTTCCTCTTTCTGTGGGCTTTTTTTCCTCATTTATAAAATGGGAGAAGTAATATAGATCTTTCAAGATCACTGAAAGGATTGTAGATAATATACACCTAAGACATCTATTCAAGTCCTCTCACACTATATTATTATAATGTGTACCACAAAACTTACTTGTTAATTTATTTATCCCCTTAGAATTATTCCAAACTTTATCCTCCATATTCATTTGTAGTTGCATGCTCAGCTTTTGATAAACTGCTGGTATCGTCTGAAGAAATACGACTGGTAATTTTCGGACATTACACCATTCACATTTAGTTAGATCAGAGGTATTTAAAGTAATCCCTACAGGATCATTTTCTGGTTCTGGAGGAAAATAAATGGAAATAGAAAAGGAATCAATTCTTAAAATCATGAATGGAGGAAATACACTATTGAGAAACATGCCTTTTACTAAGAAAACATATGTAAAAACAAATTCACCTTCATGAATATCATTTAATATTTTATTCCTGTGAAGTGTTTTTATTGTAAACAAAGCTTTAGTGAGTAAAAAGACAAAAAATAGCTTACCTTCTAGCTGTATCTTGATAAAATCTAAACAAAACTAAAAAATAAGATAGATACATTAGTACCAATCATAAACTTAGCAAGATTTTGCTACAAATACCCTAAGTGACATACTGTTATTTGAGACTTAGACTATCGAAAGCAGAAAAACAAAGCCATCTACCATGTACTTAAATGTAAGATATCCTCCCTATTACAAATTATCCTTCAGAAAGGCAAGCCTTTTTATTCAAATACTTAGAACGTTTCTTCTATTGGTTTATTTCTTAGAACTTCAAAGAGATGTTGACAGAATATTACAATGATCACCTGAATACCCTTTACCTAGATTCACCAACTGTTAAAATTTTGCCACACCTATCCCCAATCACTCTATGTACATATACTCCCTTTGGCTAAACCAGCATAAAGCAAGCAGAGGGCACCGTGACATTCCCTCCCCAAGTCCTCCAGCATATATCTCCCAAGAACAAGGACAGTCTCCTATACAACCAAAACAGCATTACCACACCAAAGAAAATCAAGATTAACTACATCCAACATATATTTCTTACTCCAATTTTCCCAACTGTTCCAAATTTTCCTTTTTTGTGTTTTAACTTCCCCAATCCATAATTCTGTCAAAGTTAAATTTGTCTCTTTTGTCTACCTTAGTCTAGACCAGAAATATGACACCCTCTGTTCCTCATGACATGACCTTTCAAGAATCCAGGCTAGGTTCTACAAAATATACAACACCTTGAACTTGTGTTTCCTCAACTTAAAATTCGGGCCATGCATTTCCAGCAAATATAGCACATAGGTAATGTCTTATACCTTCTACTACATCACACTGGAAGACACAGGATGTCAGGCTATCCGATTACTAATAACAAGCTTAATCACTTGGCAAAGGCAGTGTGTCAGGTCTTTCCACTGTAATGATATATTTTTCCCTCAGTAATTAAGTAATAATCTGTGGAGAGATGCTTGAAAGCTTATGAATATCTTGTTCCCTAATAACCTTTCTGCCAACAGTTTTAGCATCTACTGAAGATTTTGCCTCAGTTATCATTGGTAGTTATAAAAAGATTTGCTAATCATTTTAACATGGAGACAACATATTAAGTTAATATATCCTCAATTAATACTCATTTCCTGTGTTATCATTAAGAGTATGAAAAAGGCAGACAAGAACTTAAAAATGCATTTAAAAATAAGTTGGAAGACACCTGGCTCAGGTGGTAGAGCATGCAACTCTTGATCTCAGGGTCATGAGTTCAAGCCCCACATTTGGGATGGAGCCTTCTTATAAATAAGTAAGTTGGAATGATATACAAAAGAATGAACAGATACATGAAAAGCAAGTTTATTAGTAAAATGTTCATGGCAGAATCTAGCTGGGAGTTTTATGAGCATTCACTGTAAAAGTATTTCAACTCCTCTGTTCAAAAGTTTTCACAATGTAGACGAGCTCCTGAATGGCTCAGTTGGTTAGGTACTGGATATTAGATTTTGGCACAGGTTACGATCTCATGGATAATGAGATCGAGCCCCACATAGGGCTCTGCACTGATGGTGTGAGGCCTGCTTGGGATAATTGTTCTCCTTCTCTCTCTTTTTCAAAATAAATTAACATTTTTAAAAACTAAATTAAAATTTTCACAATGAAGAAAAGGAAGCAAAGAAATATAAATTTAGTAACTATTACAACAATTACAAAGTCTAGAATGTCACTAAATATACCTTCTAAAGACTATGTAGGTAATATGATAAATGGGGGCACCAGGAATGCTTACTTGTAGTTCAGGAACCATTCCAACGTATATAGAAGCTGAAGTTACATACTTTAAAAAGTATGTAACATGACTCAAAAAGTGGCAATAAAGATGATAGAAAACACTAATGTCGAAGCATTTGAATAAAATTGTTTTATGAGATATAAGAGTAGAAAGAAGCATATCTAAGTATCTGTCATTTAAAACTTGTATGTAACTAAATTACAAGTAGACACTGGGCTACTTTTCCATCATATCTATGAGTTTCTAAATTTAAGTAGCTGAAAATCTTGATTTTATATCTTCTCACTGGAAAAATGAGGGATTGTATTATATTTGGGTATAAATGCTATTCCTAATAATGTAAGCCATTTTCCTGTACATTAAAAGTATTTACTTTCGAATAAAATGGTCACTTCTAAGGGTATCTGGCTGGCTCAGTTGGTAGAGCATATGACTCCTTATTCTCAGTGTTGTAGTTCAAGCCCCACAATAGGCATAGACAGATTACTTAAAATTAAGATAAAATAAAGATTTAAAGCTGGGGCATTTCTAGATAGTATCAATTCTTACACTGAATGAATTTAAAATAATTAAATTATCCAATAATAGTGAGCTTTGATAAAAAAATTATAATAAAACATGATTAATGATGACATGGAAGATAAATCACTTCACTATAAAATATAAAGCGATTATATTCAAGAAGAAAATGTCAAATTATCTTTAATACATTATCTGAAGAAATTACAGATTAATTATACTTCATCAAAGAATGTTCTTTGGAAAAATCCCATGGTACAAGAAAAGTTAACACCACAGATCGCAAAATTCCACATTTTATTTTTTTAAAATGCTTTTTATTTATTTCTAGGAGAGAGAGAGAGAGAGAGAGACAGCATGAGCAGGGGAGGGCCAGAGAGAGAGGGAGTCACAGACTGAAACAGGCTCCAGGCTCTGAGCGGGCAGTCAGCACAGAGCCTGACGTGGGGCTCGAACCCACAAACCGTGAGATCATGACCTAAGTGAAAGTCGGACGCTTAACCGACTAAGCCACGCCCCAAAATTCCACATTTTAAGCACAACTTTTTGGCTGAAATATCACTTAAGCATTTAAAGAAAAAACCTGTATGAACACATTTTATATTACATATACTGCCTTTTCTTTCTTAAAGTAAATCCATGAAGTTAGTTTTCTTCACTAGATCATATATAAACTAATCTATAACTTTCATGTAAAAAACGTTCATTCTGATTTTGGTGTAATGTAGTTTTTTTTTTAAAAAAGTAATCTCTGTATCCCATGTGGGGTTCAAACTTACAACCCGGAGATCAAGAGTCCCATGCCCTACTGACTGAGCCAGCCAGGACCCCTAATGAAGTTCTTGATAGCTAGCCTTGAGACCAAATATACAACTTTCAACCAAATGTCTAAATTGCCAGCAAAGCCTTAATTATCATATTGAAAAGTTCTGATTAACAGTGTTAATGTGGAAAAAAGCCAGAAAACATATGGGTACCCCTGAGATTTTTTGAGCTATTTTGACTTAGAATGACACATTTGTTAACTGACAGAAACCAGGAAAGATAATGTGTACTATGAAGACTTGTAACAAAACACAAATTTCATAAATCAACCTTGACATATGTTTCAATGTTATTGGGTAATAATGGATAGTCTAGTCTATATTTAATTTGCTTTAAATATCTGGAGTACTTCTAGTTTTCAAATGGTGAGAAGCTGGAGTTTTTTATTAACAAACAAACAAACAAACAAACAAACAAACGTGGGGCACCTGGGTGACTCAGTCAGTTAAGCACTGACTCTTAATTTTGGCTCAGGTCATGCTCTCACAGTTCCAGCCCAGCATTGGAATCTGTGCTGATAGTATGGAACCTGTTTGTGATTCTCTCCATCCCAAACTCTCTCTCTCTGCCCCTCCCCTGTTTGCATGCTCTCTCTCTCAAAATTAAAAATTAAAAAAAAAAATGTAGGTTTTATATACAGCTTTGCTCTGATAAGAAATCAAGTACATATTTTATTTTCTCATATATTAACCTACATATATTTTTTTCTTTTTGGTCATGTTGTATCCTGAAACTATGAATCCTAAAAAATAAATAGCTATTACTTACTACAATTTAAATAGCAACAGTAAAATTACCTTTTAACTTTCCTTATGTGACATAATGTGTTTTCTTAAAGACAATACTTTATGTATAAAGAACAGTAATAGGGGACTAGGTCTGAAAGAATTGATGGAAACAGACAGGTGGGGAAGCCAAGTTAAGTAATTATAAAATAAAAACTTACAAACTAAGTATAATGCTATAGAAAAATTAATCTACCAACAATACACAGAATACATTAGAAAGAAGAAAAATGATGGTTAAGAAGGCTGGTTATATTATATTAAAATTTCAAATACAAAATACACATTTGAATTAAATCAGTAGCAGCAGAATAATAGGTATGACAAGTAAGATAAAGGAACTATATACAAAGTCCTTTGGGCTTTGTGGACATTGAACTAGCCCAAAAGCACAGTGCCTCTTAGGTGGTGATTATATTCCAATAATCTATTTCCAGGAGTCTTAATGTTGCAAGACATTTTTCTACAGACCCTAAAGCTTCTGGATTCTTCTTTCTTTCATTATCGTTCTTTAAAATTTTCTTTTCATGCACTGAGCTGGCATGAAAATAAATCAGTAACATATTGGTTTTCTAACTCAGTGAGAATAAGTATCTTCCTATGATGGATACGTCACTACCTTGAACATTACATTATAAGTTTTTACCCACTGATTATTACTGTATGGAGCTGTTTATAATGGTCTATATACCCCTAAAGCAATTTGAAATCTTGAAATAATTTTAATATTCTATTAAATATCCTAATTTATAAATTTAAAAATGTTATACATTAGCCTTAGCCATGGAATTTTGAATCTTATAATTGTTACAGTAAAAACCTTAAGAATTACTTACAATTACAGGTTCTATTAATAGTCGGAAGAGTGTTCCCACTCGTATACTTCGACAGTTTAAAATGACACTGTCATAGCTTTGGCAGCTTAAAGATACAGGATCAACTAAAGTTTCTTGAGATGTCACTTTACGACGTTTTAGAGGTGTGGTGACAATAGAATTACCAAACTGAAAAAGAAAAAAAAATTTCACTTTATGAGCAACTAAAACAAGGCTGAAACTAAGTAGACATATGCAAAGAAGACCCAACAACAAATATAATTCTCAAAGCATAAAAAACTGATTTTACTTCAACAGAGGATGCAAATGATTACGGATTTCATATAACACAAATCCCTCCTATTTTGTCCAGCTATACTTTACACCTAGTCATTACTTGAAATTCCAGTAATAGCACATCACTGAGAAATGGTACTTTGGGAATTTGACTACCTAGGTCCAAATCATAGCTATATCACCTTGTAATTATCTGATTTTTAAAACAATAATAAATCCTTAAGTTTTGATTTCCTAAACTATAAAATATGAAGAGTATCTATTCAAATGAGCTAAAGTATAAAAGCAGTTGAGCACTGGGCTTCATGCACAGTAAAATGCTGGATAAAAGTTAGCTAGTAATAGTGATGGTGGTTGTAATATTTGGATTAAACTAGAAATTCTTTAGAGATCAGATAATTTAGAGGAATGGTTATTTACACTACAGAAAGATTCTTTTTTAACATATTTTAAAATGTTAAAGTACCTCATTTGTTAAAATTTCAGTCACACATGCAGATTAATCATAATATAAAATACTGTTTTAGAAGTATATAATTTAAAGGAAACTAAAGTTATGCTAAAAACTTCATTATAAGAATAAAACATGATTTTGATAGAAAGCAAGAAAAAAAATCCACTGTACAGAGATAGGCACTATTCTCCTACTGTTCTGCTAGAATCATTTCAACAATCTATGGAATAGGAAAAAATATGTATTAAAATATTATGTATGTATATATGTATCTATATCTCTACAATTATGCACACATACACGTTTATTTCTGAAAACTTATTTTTCAGGTTCATTAACAGATTAATCATGAATATTTTCCCAAATTATTAACAGAAATGTATTAAAGAGGTTAGCTTTTTTAGTTTCAGAGTTATTTCTTCAAATATAATGTTATTTAGTTTAATAATCAAATAGATAATTTAAGAGCAGCTCCAGTTGAATCCAAAGTGGAGAGACAGAATCTATAAGTACATGGTCCACATCCTCCCAGAGAGCCTCTAAAAGAACACTGAGGAACCCTTACTATTCACTGTGCCAGTCTGAAAACTTCATCCACAAACTTCATCATATGGAAATCCATTATTTATTTAACTGAACCCTCCTACGCTAGACATGTGAGTTCTTTCTGACCTTACCACATGACAATGCTATTCTCCCCCCAGCATTTTTGCAGCTAAATAAAGGTATAAAAAAAACTATTGTCAAATCACCCTCCAGCATAGTTATACCAATTTACACACCCAACATTCCATTTCTTCAACACTAACAAAATGATAGACTATTATATACTTTAAAATTTTTCAACCATCTGACAGTTAACAAAATATATTCTAATTTCATTTTCAGTACTTCACTGCATTTTAAAAATTCTATTCATTTCCTTTACTTGTTTTTACATGGATTGCTTTTATTTCTTAATTTTTTAAGAAAAAAAAAACTATATAAAATACCAACTCACACTTTGTCACACAGTTCAGTTTTCCCCCACTCACATTTACCCATCAAATTCAGTTTATGATATTTTGGTACACTGTTCTGTACTTTTCACTTACTAGTATGTATTCATCTCTTTACTGTTTTTGCTTACGCTGAAATACTTAGAAAGGCATTCCCAAGATTATGTTAAAACTATTAGTCTATATTTCTTCTATGATCATGATTCTTTGTTTCTCCATTTTAACAACCAGTATATGTTTCCATATTTTTATCTATACTGATAACAATTCCTGACATTTACACACATACATAATTTTTTAAGTTTATTTTGAGGAAGAGAGAGAGTGTTTGCATGCATATAAATATGAGAGGGGAAGAGAGAGAGGGAGAGAATCCCAAACAGGCTCTGCACTGACAGCCCCCCAATGGAGGGCTCAATCTCACGAACCGTGAGATCATGACCAAGCCAAAATCAAGTGTAGGACATATGGGGCGCCTGGGGAGCTCAATTCAGTGAGCATCTGACTCCTGATATCAACTTAGGTCATGATCTCAGGGTCATGGGATCAAGCCTCACATCAGCTCCGCACTCACCGAGGATTCCACTCCACCTGCTTGGGATTCTCTCTCTCTCCCTCTGCCCTTCCCTTCCATTTGTATACTCTCTCTCTTTAAATAAAATAAATAAGTAAAATAAAAAGAGTGAGACAGTTAACCAGCTGAGCCACCCAGGTGCCACACACACATGTAATTTTTTAACATACAAGTTTTTTATTTTTTAAAAAATAAAGTTTAAAAAACTTTATAAAAAAGAAAATATGCATATATTTCTGTGCCTTGATATTGGTAGGTAGCTACCAGAACCACAGAAATCATAAAAGCTACTGATATAGTTCTAATTTTCAGCCAACGGCTACATAATAATCTACATTATGGATACAGCATAAGTTTTTCAGCCATTTCCACATTAATTGACAATGATTATGTCTGCATCTATTTGTCAATAATCATGTTTATACATATGGTCTTACATACTCTTTTTCTGCAGGGAGGAGTTTGAGACTGAGTCTAGAGAATGAATTTCCAGTCAGTCATTCAATACACATTCAAAAAATCTTAACAGATGTTTTTACAATGCTTTCCCCACTTGATCTTAGCCAAAAGCCTGAGAAGCGATACACTGCTTTCCCAAAAGGCTACAACAACTTTGTCTTCCATCTGCAAATTGGAAAAGTACGCTTTCCCTTGAATTCTAGTCAGCAGTCCGTATTAACTGATTTTGTATTAATTCTGAGTGTTAACTTTATCTGAATTTTCTTTGTCTTTCCCTTTCTTTAGATTACAAAGTACAAACATTCCTTTCTAGATCTATTTATTGACATAATTTCTGTTATTTTTTGATACCTGAACATTTTGAAATTTTTATATATTACATATAAAATAAAACATAACAAAACAACAGTATCCTAGAATAATACACTCCAGTTAAAATGACATCTTCCTGTCCACTACATTATACAAAAGTATACTTGTTTATACTTATATTTCACTTGTAAGGTTGATTTTTTTTTCTTGTTGAATTTTTTACTCTTTAAGCTTTTAATTTAATAGAAACTTATTTTTATATGTTTTAATATTCTTTTAAATAATCTTGCAAGCGGTACGTTAAGCCCCACTTAACAAATAATGTGTCTTTTTCTCCTTATGACATTGTCAAATAACCCTCCAAAAAAAATTTATATCCCAAAGGGGAGAGTTAATTTGAGTGAAGGTCAATAAATGTGAAAAGTACCTGGTCTTTCATTCTTGCTTTTCTTGGCAATGTAACTGTATTTAACTCTGAATCTGCTGGAATGCTTCTTAGTTCATGCTCTACTCTACAGATATTTTCGTTTAGTGCTGCTTCTACTTTTCCAGTGGATGGTGCTGGGGAAGAACATGCTGAATCAGCAGGTTGAGGAGATATGCTTTCTCTTCTGTTAGTCCTGTCATTGTCATCATCATCATCACTGGACAAAATGACTATAAAGAAAATGTTAAATACTTCAGGTATTTCATTTCTGTCAGTTAATGGGAAATATACCAAATTTGCTTTGGATCTCCTCTAGAACTAAGACTGATAAAAACAAATGAAGATATAATCCATTCTATCTGATTAAAAGTGAAATTTGAAAACAATTAAAAATAAAGAAAGAATAAGAACTGGCATCTTTTTTTATATAGACTATACAAATGTGAAATTATCCTATAGTCCATTACCATTACCCACACAAGATATGCACACAAGTTACAGCAAAATTTAACCATTTGTCATAGAGTTCAGAGTTCTAGAAAGTGTCAAGTATGAAGATAACCTGCATAGAAACTGTGCACAAAATAGTATGCATTGTAAATGTGAGTGGAACTCCATGGGACCAAATAATTTTATTTCACATAGGAAATCACTAAAATCATAGTAGGTCCTTGGAAGAATGTGGACCAGTGTCAAATTGCTCAGTAAATTCTGTGGAGTAAATAAATGAATGTGGACATGAAAAGACATTAATGAAGGGAATTTGCGCTTATACCTTCTACATGAGTAGAATGAGGATACTGGATCAAACCCACCTTTATATCGTAATTCCCACAAGCCACCCACAATGCACTTGAGTCAAATCCTAATCCTTTTATGGTTTATAAAGGTACATAATCTAGCCATTGCCTCCTTCTCCAACTTTCTCATACTGCTCCATTTTTCCCTCTTTATGTTCCAAGTACATCATCCATTTATTCTCTTTCTCAAACATCACAAGCTAGCTTTTGTCTGGATTGCAATTCCCTTAACACTTTGCATTTTGGTCATTAAATATTAGCCTTTTGATTCATTACCCAATCTAAGGAAACAAGTACTTGGCTTAATCACAACAACTGATAGAAATTTTTCTGCTGTTTTTTGTTATAGATGTTTACTTGCTCTCTCCCCACTACGTATAAATTATGAGAGAATAGGATCACTGCTTTGTTCACTTCTATATTCCCATAGTCTAAAACTGCCTGGTGAAGAGAAAACAATTCAAAAATCATGTGCTGCAAGAACACATAAACTTGCAGAAGCAATTCTTTTTTAGAATCTCACATGCAAATGTGTACATACTATACGTGCCCCAGAGAGGCATCATTCCCATCACCACTCCACCTGTCTTTTTTATTTTGCTGTCTAGTTTTGGAAGCAAATGCTAAAGATGGATTTTTTTCAGAACTGTTATTTTATTAACAGAAAATCTAACGGGCCAGATTAGAAGATCTAAGTACATTTATACATATCTGAAAGTTAGGGTTTTGTAACTTACTATTTGCCTCTCTGTGAATTTAGGGACAAAAATGGTCCTTATTTCAAAGGACCTGTTATGAGACCAAATAATTTAATACATAAAAGCTATAAGCTTTAAAAAACATTCATGAATTGCTTTATTTATGAAAAACCATACACAAATATATATTATATATTAATATAAATATTAAAAGGGAATCCTACTGTTCTTTGACAATTATTTGTATTGTGCTTTAGGAACATTAAAACATCTATATCTACTTTAAAAGCCCCAAAGCTGCAACAGATAGAACTGTACTACATACCTCTCATTTTATTAACTTAAATATGGATTGTGCTCAATGTCACCATAATTCGAAAGCAAATGAGAAGTGTGCATAGACACCATATATTTAAAAAGCTTGTTCTCATAGCTGATTTCATTCTGCATATAGAATTAATTCTACGTAATATAGAAGATTCTGCATAGGGTCTATGATGGACTGAAATGTGTCCCCTCAAAATTCGTATGTTAAAGCTCTAATCCTCACTGTGACTTTTTTTTTTTTGGAAATAGTACTGATAAGAAGGTAATAAAGGTTAAATGAGTTCATAAAGGTGAGGCCTTAATCTAATAGGACTGGTGTCCTTATAAGAAAAAAAGATTTGTCTCTCTGTGGAAGCGCAGAAGAAGAGCCACATAGGGACACAGTGAAGAGACGGCTGTCTACAAAGTGATGGCACCTTGATCTTGAACTTTCAGCCTCCAGAACTGTGAGACAATAAATTTCTGTTGTTTAAGCTACTCAATTTATGGTATTCTGTTATGGCAACCCAAGCAGACTAATATAGGGTCTTTGTACTTACATTCCAATCTTGTTCCCACACATATCAGCATGTCTTTCTCCTTAGTTCATTCTGAGCTCTGTTCAAAAGTTACTTTATCAAAGGTGCCTATTTTATCATCTATTTGAAATTGCGCCCTTCCTCATCTTGTCATCTAACAATTATCACTCTCTATTCCCTGAACCTGCTTCATTTTTTTTTTCCTGTTTCACTTTTCTATATAGAATTTATCGCCACTACTTGAAACACTGTACATTTTTATTATTTGACCACCCAAGACATAAGAGAAGTTTCAGGAAAATAAACTCCCACTCTTTCTCTCTTTCTCAAAAATAAACAAACATTTTTTAAAAAATCTAAGAAAAAAATTTTTATTTTACTCCCTTTCATTTACCAGTTTTCAGAGTAATGATTTGGAACCTAAACAACCCCCAAAGGTAACCAATGGAGAGCCTTTTTTCTTTTGGAGGGATTAGGGGGAGTATATCATTATGAACTAAAATAATTTTTAATATATTTGACGTATTTCAATAAATAGCAGTTATGAAACCTTTTGTGACTCGTATAGTCCCATTACTGATCAGTAGGAGCCCTCTCAATTTAGCTCCTGTGTCCTTTTGACATGTCCACAGTAGTTTTTGACTGCTTCCATACTTCCTGATATGAGTAGATGTTCTAGATTTATCTCATACATTCCTGCTCTGGACCTGGAGCCAGCCATTTCTCTGAGGAGTTGTACTTATTTTTACTGAGAAGTAGTATTCAAAAACACAAATATGGGAACTAGGATTGTTCATTTCTATTTAAGAGAATATGTATAATAATTTCATGCTATTGTCTCCAGTTGAAGTTTAAAATGATAAGATTGTTATTTCTTTGATTTTACTTTTTCACTAACACTGAAAATCATGTTTTCTGGGGATAATAAAATTGCTTATTTGCTTTATCAATATATGTGCTTAAAAAGAACAATACAAAAAATAGCAATACCAATTATTATTAACAATATTACTAAAGGCACTTAGGATTTCTTTGCAATTCTGCTTGGCCTTAAATATATCATTATTAGGAATGCATAGCCACAATATTATTTTAATTTAAATTCATTTGAAATCATTCTTCTGTGTGTTCAAGCCACCAACCAGATATATGGTTAGGTTTATCAGTTTCATGTTGGCTTTTATTTTTTTTTAATTTCCTATTTAATTTTGTTTAATAATCATGTAAACATTTACATGGTTCTCAAGTCAAATCTACAGAAAAAGGTATGTTTGGAGACATCTTGGACCTATCTCTAATTCCTACACTGTTTTTTCTTTTCTAATCAACTATTTTTAAAATTAGTTTTTAGTGTATCTTTCCATTAAAAAAAAAATCCCTATATTCATTCTCCCACCTTTCACAAATAAAGGGCAGCACATTATCTACTGTGATTTGTACCTTGCTTTATTCACTTATTATAGATTTAAAAAATCACTCTACAGAATATAAATAAGAGCTTTCTCTTCTTACAGCTATGTACATTATACTTTATTCAACTACTCCCTGATAGTTTCTAATCGTTAGCTATTTATTACAAACAATATTGCGTTTCATACATGCACATATGTCTAAAGGTAAGAAAAAGATTTAGGGGAAGATGGGATGCCTGGGTGGTTCAGCCAGTTGAGCATCTGACTTCAGCTCAAGTCATGATCCCACACTTCATGGGTTGGAGTCCCATGCCGGGCTCCATGCTGACAGCACGGGGCTTACTTGGGATTCTACCTCTCTCTGTCCCTACTCTACTTGTTCTCTCTCTCTCAAAATAAATAAATAAACTTAAAAAAAAAAAAGATTTAAGGGAAGAGTAAACGTGGTAAGAAAACTAATTTTCACTAGTTCCTTCTACATGTCAAATGCTTTATTTACTGGGCCATGCACCTTATACGTTATTTCATTTAGTTCCTCAAAAACACTATCAAGCAGAAAATAATCCATTTACAAATCAGAGAAATTAAATGAACTGGGCCAAAGTTAGAAAGTTGGGCATAACTGGCACTTGACCTAAGACTGCGGCCAAGGTCTGTACTTTTTTTTTCCCCTCACTATTTAAGATGAATGGGGAGAAAACAAAGTCAGTTATTATTTTCCAACTACATGGAGAGTTTTAATCATCTACCCAAAAAACATGTTATATAACTGACACAAGAAATACCTATTAAAACTATACTTCTCAAATATGCTCATGCTCACATTAAAAACAGATGTAAAAAAAAAATTGGATTGATATAAATAATACTAAAGGGAGTAAAATACTTACTTGGATCATTTAGGTCTGACAGGCTTGTTTTCCTTTCTTTCAGGTTTGTGAGTTTGGCTACTTTTGCCCTAGGTAAAATGACTTTCCCATTAGTCTGCAAATAATTCTGTCTACTATCATCACAATTCACAATAATATCAACTGGAATCTTTCCCAGACTGTTGCCATAAAACTTCTTGGATGATAATGCTGTGTTTTGTGACTTCTGTCCTCCAGAATTCTGATGAATTGATGTTCTTAATAATGGTCCAGTAGATTCACTCAAAGTTATAGCTTGTCTGCAATTTCTTTGCACATCCTTAGGAAAAAGAATACCACAACTTTGGCATTTGGTCTGATTTTCCTTTTCTTTCCACATTCTGGACAATACCCACACTGTTTAGAAACTTTAAGTTCCAAAAGAATAAAAAATCAAAACACCTTGGCATTTTATTTCAATGTCATGGAATAAAAAATAAAATTTCAGAATTAAGTCTCTCACTTCACATCATCATCACCATGGCTACCACAAAATCCAGAATACATCATGTTACTTGGGATTTAGCATCAGGATGCTGGAAGGAATTTTTGGGACCATCTAATCCAGCAGTCTTTATGTTGGACCATGTAAACTACTTAGGAGCTATATAATGATTTTCTATGGTATACAGAGCATAAGTAATCTTAAGGGAATTAATATCTAACTCCTGAATTTCCGCATATCATTTCAAAACCTGACTTGATTATGCCTCTGATGTCAAGCTATCTTCTGCCAGAATTGTTTTTCTCCTACATGAAAAAACAAAAACAAAAAACACTTCCATTTCCAATATTACAATGGTGCATTGCCCTGGAATATAAAAACCACCAAACCAAACCAAAGAACAATTTTAGATGTTGGTAAAAAGAATTAATTTTAAATACTGGTTAACAAAAACTCTTACAAGACAACTGATTTCTAATACAGTTCTTAAAAAATACTTTAAGGAAGGCCTAGTGTAGGTTACAATTATGAGATTATTAACAATGTTTCTTGACGGTAGCGCTTCCTGTGATTTGGGCACATAATTTAGAAGAAGTTTAAGGATTCTTTTCATACTCATGTACTTGTTTATGTAAAAACGGTTCTTTAGCACTTAGATCTATAAGAAGGAAAAAGATGGGTAGATGTTAAATCCTGTCTCAGTATGCACCATAATATTTATTCTTAGACACAGGAAGTAACTGAAGAAAACAATCAATGTCTCTAATTAAAACTTGTAATTCCAAAATTTTTATGTCAAATAACTTTTCAAACTTTATAACATACAGTTTTATTCAAGAGTATGCTGTTAATAACAAATAACTCAAAAATAAATTTAACACTTTGACCCTTATATCATAGGAAATAAGTGAACAAATACTTCTGACAGTGAATAGAAATAGAAATCACCAAGTGATATAGTATTTGGATCCTACCAGGTCCATGTGTGAGGAGAGTAATTTAACCAATCTCTATTTCAAAATTCATGGAACTAAAAACTTAAGTTCTACATATTTTATTCTATGTAAATTTATAACTTAAATATACATAGGAAACGTCTAAAGATCACTGTTCTAGTCTTATCTCCTTGTTTTAAAGAAAACTGACAAAAACTGTTTACCTTGTCTTACATGACTCACAACAGAGCCATTCTATTAAACTATGTTGTCTATTCAAGGATCTACCCCAGGTAACAACGAAGAATGAAACCAAGCTTCAACCAAGGCAAAGGTGAACTTAGAAGAACATCAGTTCACTATCACAGCATACACAGATTATTAGAAAGGAAGGAAGGGAGGGAGGGAGGGAGGGAGGAGGGAGGGAAAAGCGTCTGACCTTGGCTCAGGTCAGGATCTCACAGTTTGTGGGTTCAAGCCCTACAGAAGACTGTGTGCTGCTAACTCAGAGCCTGGAGCCTGCTTCGGATTCTGTGTCTCCTTCTCTCTGCCCTTACTCCACCTGAGCTCTCTCTCTTTCTCTCTCTCAAAAATAAATATTAAAAAAATTAAAAAAAAAGAATACAGTATATAATACATAACATGCCAAGTATGTGATAATCAACTGTGTTGTTAGTAAGGCTTCTGGTCAACATTAAGTTAATTAAATAAAATAAATACGTATATGAATAATGTTCTGGGGGAGTTAAAAGTTATATGCAGATTTTCAACTGTGCAGGAATCAGCACTTCTAACTCCTGTGTTGTTCAAGGGTCAACTGTACATTTAAATAAAATAATGCAATTATTCCCTAATGAACTTCAAATGTTTGGCCATGTCACAATGCACCTAAAAGGAAAACTCATAAACAAAACAGCAGGGCCCTTCTATTCATACCACACTGAAATAAAATACCTAATAGTCTAAGAAAAATCTAAACCCCACTATTTTCATAATGAGCAAGGAAGTATTTCCATCTCTACATAGGTTTAAAAAAATATCATGGTGAACCCCAAAAAAGTTTAAAGACATTAATTTATATGGAAAACAGAACCCCATCTGTCACAGTGAGAATCAACTATATATAAGCTACCCCTGTCTTTTAAGAATCTAACAATAGAGGCACCTGGGTGGTTCAGTCAGTTAAGTGTTTGACTTTTGATTTCAGCTCAAGTCATGATTTCATGGTTTGTGAGTTCGATCCCTGCATCTGGCTCCATGCTGACAGTGCAGAGCCTGCTTGAGATTCTTTTTCTCTCCCTTTCTCTCTGCCCCATACACATGGGCACTCTTGTGTGCTCGCTCTCTCTCTCTCAAAATAAATAAACTTACAAATAAAATCTGACTCTAATTCTTCATTGCCTATAATAAAGATAAATAGGACATATTTCAATGGAAAGAACCCCATGAAAAGGTGATACTTACACAAATTTCCTTTTATAAAATTGATATTAAACAGAGAAAGCACATACTATCAAAATTTCTGATATTGAAATGTAGAATGAACTATACGGTGAGCTATTATCATATGCCTTCCATCAGCTAAGAAACACATACCTTGGAACTATTTGCAACAATTAAAAACAAAATGCAGGTTAGCTGAATCAAATATAATATTAAATTCTCCATGATAAAAACTAGGGATTCAGAAATATATCAACTTAGCAAGCTAAAAACTAGAATCTTAACACTGTCCAATTACCTGTAGTAAAGTGTGTATGAAGTTGTACGTTTCCATAATAATTTCATATTAGATAAAATTTCTTTTGGAAAACAAAGACTAATTAAAGTCTCTTTCTCCCTTTTGGTACACAAACTATCACAAAATAAAATAAATCCTAATCACTAATACATGCTATCTGTCAGACTCTATAGATAAATAATAACCAAGTAAGCTTAATAAGATACCAATGAGATGTCATTTTTAGTAAATATCCTGAATGTCTATAATCTCATTAAATATCAAAGACCGTGTTTTCTTGTTAATAGTACATATTGTAGTATTTCACAAACTGTATGTGGGAAAAAATCCCACTAATCTTGTTAAAGATTTAAAAATTACATAGAGGGTGGCTAGATCTATTCTTTATATTCACTAAGAACAGGGTAAGAACAACTAGCATGAAGTAAAGAGTAAAAGATTTTAGATGTTAAAAAATTCTGAGGTTTTCAGCTGGCATGCCTAGGGGAGGGAAGGATGGTGTGTCCTTTTTCATTCTTTACCTGGATCAAGCAGTGGGCCAGGCAGCAAGGAAATGCCAGTATAGGCTAGGCCAACCTTAGGCTGGCACACCAGGAGAATGATTAGATAAAAAGCAACTGAACCAATAAGTGATGTGAGACAGGTTTCCCAGTCAGAGAAGGAAGTTATAAATATGCAAACTGGGAAAGGCTAAGACAAACACTGCAGTATTCGACTAGAATTGGAACTATCAGTGTGAATTCACGGATTTTAACATGTACTAATATTAACGCATAAACACACATGTATTTACTAGTTTTATCCACTGAAAGGGCCTATAAACATGATGCCAATTAGCAATGAGCATAACTAATGCCCAAATAAAGTCCCTCCACTTATAGGAACAATGGCTCCTTGGAGAAATATGTGACTCTAGAGTTGAGACAGAAGATACAAAGAGGTCTAGGCCATCTGATTACATCAAAAATTAAGGAAGTATTCAAAGAATGATGTGGTTATGTCAAAAAGAAAGAGGAGCCAGCTTAAAGAGTGTCCCAGGGGCCAAGACTGAGACAATCTGAGCATCAAAATAATGACGGTGACAGAGTATAACTTTTTTTAAGTAAGAATCCATGTTGTGTCTACTATACTTCAATTAAAAAAAATCTATATATTGAACTGATAAAAAGGAATATTTAAGTACATATAAGGAATATTTCTATCTTAGCATAGTACATCCTTTTATTATACTTTATATGCACTCTACCTTAAAGCAGCTCATCTTATTAATAAATAAGAAATACTCACTAAATAACTTTACAGTGGACAAATCTAAGAAAGTACATATTAAGATAAAAGTTATAATGTGAAAATTGTATGCATTCTGATATGATGCAGTAAGATTATAGAATCACTTGAGAGGATTTTTTAAAAATGCATAAATCATCAAGAAACATTATACTCCTCACAAATATCAAATGAATCAAAGACGAGGGAGGACTAAGGAATTATTTCAGATTAAGGAAGACTAAAGATCACAAAAATGAAATATAACACAATCCTGACTTCGATCCCATTCCAAAGAAGAACACTGATTAGGTGAAATTTGAATGGAGTTTGTGAAGCAGACAGTAATTATGGACACATGTTAATTTTTAAATTTTGATAACTGCACTCTGGTTTTATACGAAGTGCCCTATTCTCTGCCTCCTCCCCTGCCTTTTCCAAGGAAATGTGCACTAAAATATTTAGTGATAAATGGGCATCATATTTGTTACTTAAACTCAAATAATGCAGATAAACACATATAGAGAGGGACAGTGGAAGAAGGCAGAGAGAGAACAATATATCAAATGGGGAAAACAGGAATCTAATAGAAGGTATATGTAAGCTTTTTTTTATTATTTTTTCAACATTTTGTAAATTTAAAATAATTTCAAAATATTTCTGGCTGAGAGTTATTATTTACAGTATGTTGTAGAAAGGCAATAATTCTTGTCACATGTTCTACATTTTGGATGATGGAAAAAAATGGCATAATAAGGGCAAGAAAAGTGCTTAAAAAACTTTTCTAGTGGAGGGTCCTGGGTGGCTCAGTCAGTTAAGCATCTATCTGACTTCGGATCAGGTCATGAGCTCATGGTTTATGAGATTGAGCCCTGTGTCTGGCTGTCTTCTGTCAAAGAGCCTGCTTCAGATGCTCCATTCCTCCCTCCCTCCCTCTCTCTCTGCCCCTCCCCTACTCGCATTCCCTCTCTCTCAAAAATAAATACACATTTAAAAAAAACTTTTCTAGGGACTCTTGGGTGGCTCAGTAGTTTAAGCATTCAACTCTCAATTTCTTCTCAGGTTGGTCATTATCTCATAGTTCTTGGGACTGAGCCCCATGTTGGGCTCCATGCTGACAGGGAGAGCCTACTTGAGATTCTCTCTCTCTCTCTCTCTCTCTCTCTCTCTTTCTCTCTCTCTCCCTCTCTCTCTCTACCCCTCCTCTACTCACACTCCCTCTCTCACAAAATAAACATTAAAAAAATAAAGAAAAACTTTTCTACATCTTTTCTAGTACTATAAGAAAAGATCACCTAGAATTTGATAAGTACTAAATGTAATACTGATAAAAATACCAACTGATTAGCAACAAGGAATAATTTCTCTACCCACCTCTAAATCAGTTAAACATTTTTTTGAAGCAGGAGACAGAGGAGATGGAGACTGATATGTGCTACTATGACGTTTCTGTGGTACTTTCCTTTTAATTTCAGACTCCAGGTGTGATTCTGACTCTTCAGTTTTCTTTGTTACACGATCTAAAGAAGATAAAAACAGAAGTACTGAAATTAAATTTTATAAATTCTTCATGACCTTTGCTATAAACAATACTAATTTATATCAACTTATGGTTTGGTTAAAATAAATTAATGTTTCAAAATGTACAATAAACAGTAACCAAAACTTGGGAGCAGGGGAAGATGGCTAAGAGGATGCTGAGCTCACCCCCCTCCTTAGTGCCTTGTTGGGCACTAAGGCAACAACTATGTTTAATGCAACTCACTCTGAAATGATCTGAAGATTACCAGAACAAATCTTTATAAAAATATAAAAGAGAAGGCACACTGAGAGGATATGAGGGGCAGACATGCAGTCAGGAACCAAATTCCCGGCAGGCAATCTAAAAGTGGGAGCGATATCACAGGCATGGAAGCCTTCCCTGAGGAGTGAGGGGATCAAGTTAGGTCCCCTGGCTCTGGGGATCCACACCAAGATGACAAGCTACCATAATACCTAACTTGAAAATCAACAGTGATTAACTCCAAGAGCTTTGAAAATCAGTAGGCCTTAACTCTGGGTAAGCTGGAGGCTATAAGAAAAAAAAACTCTGCTTTTAAAGGATCAGTGCGTTTTATCACTTAGTCTAAGACCCAGGACAGAAACAGCACCTTGAAAAGCACCTATGAAGGAGATTCACTGACTAAGTTTAGCGCATGTGTGAAAGGGACAGGGATGTATAGAATAAAAGAATACATGGTGTTTTCCAGTACCATTTTGCTTGTTCTTCTTCAGCCCAGATGACTGGACACTTGCAGGTGCCAGTTTCAGCATTATCTATCTACCTTACTAGCAATGCTCATGCTACCCTGGCATTTCCCTGCAGAGGCACCTCAATCAAGCAGCCAAACCCCATGTGTACCGCCAAAGCAACTCCCACAATGCCACACCCAGTAAGCAATCTTACAGGGACAGTGCTCTGCCTACAAGCACATTCACAGCAGTTGTAGCTGGACCTCTCAGCCTGTGTCCCAAGAGTTAACCTCGCCTATCAGCAAGCCTGCAGTAGCTACAGCCAGGCCTAAGGCAGCCTGCTCATCAGTGCATCCCACAGAAGTCATGGCTTAGTCACAACAAGAGGGTGTACACACAATCTACAGAAGGGATACCACTGGAGCACCTAGTTCTAGTTCTAGTTCTAGTGACTAGAGGTAAGTATACTATTGGGCCTCATAAGACACCTTTACATAAGACCACTTACTTTCAAGGTCAGGGGAAGTAGCTGCCCTACCCAATACATAGAAACAGTAAGAGCCAGAAAAAGGAGGGCACAGTGTGATATATTCCAAACAATGGAACAAGACAAAACCTCAGAAAAAGAACTAAATGAAATGGAGATAAACAATTTACCCAATGAAGAGCTCAAAGTAATGGTCATAAAGAGGCTCACCAGACACGAACAAAGAATAGATGAACAAAGCAACAACTTCAACATAGAGATAGTAAATTAAAAAAGAACCAATCAGAGCTGAATACAGTAAGTGAAATGAAAAATACATTAGAGGGAATCAACAGCAGATTAGAGGATGCAGAAGAATGAATGAACGATCTGGTAGATATATTAGTGCAAAGTACCCAAGGTGAACAACAACAGCAACAATAACAACAATAACAACAAAACACAGCTTAAAGGAACTCTAAGACAACATCACCCATACTAACATTTACATTATAGGGGTTCCAGAAGGACAAGAAAGGGGCAAATAATTTATTTGAAGAAATAATGACTGAAAACTTCCCTAACTTGGGCGAAGGAAACAGACATACAGATCCAGAAGCACAGAGAGCCCCAAACAAGATTAACTCAGGAAGGTCCACACCAAGACATATAACAAATAAAATATCAAAGGTTAAAGATAAAGTGAGAATCTTAAAGCAACAGAAGAAAAGCAAAGAGTTACATGATGGGGAAACCACATAAGGCTCTCGGCTAATTTTTCAGGCCAGAAGTGAAAGTATGATACATTCAAAGTGCTGGAAAGAAAAAACCCACTATCAAGAATACTCTACCAGGCAAGATAAGCATTCAAAATTGAAGGAGAGCTAAAAAGTTTCCCAGAGAAACACAAGTTAAAGTTGTTCATCATCGCTAAGCTACTTTACAAGGTTAAAGGGATATCTTTAAGCAGAAAAGAAATAACCATAACTAGAAGGAAATTATGGAAAAAATTTTACTATTAAAGCAAACATATAGTAAATGCAATAGATCAATCACACATAAAATTAGTATGAAGGTTAAAAAAACAATAGTAAAATCAATTACGTCTACAAAAAGTAGTCAAAGGATACACAAAATACATAATATAAAATGATGTCACAGACAATATGTAGGAGGAAAAAGTAAAACGGTAGTGCACTTAGGATATGTAAACCTAAGCAACCATTAACTTACTAGAGACTGCTAAATATGTAGGATGTTATATATGAACTTCATAATAACCACAAACCACAAAAAATATAAAGAAATGAACCCAAGCATAACACTAAAGAAAGTCATCAAATCATGGGGAAGAGAGTAAGAGAAAAAGAAAAGAACTACAAAAACAACCAAAAACAATTAATGTAATGGCAATAAGTACATACCTATCATTACTATAAACGTAAGTAGACTACTCCAATAAAAAGACAAAAGGTGACTGAATGGATTAAAAATGAAAAACCGACCTGTCTATATGCTCCTATAAGAGCTTCCTTCACTTCAGATTCAGACCTAAAGGTACATACAGACTAAAACTGGAGGGAGAGAAAAAGATATTCCATGCAAATGGAATTGAAAAAAAAAGCTGGGGTAGCAATACTTATATCAGACAAAATAGACTTTAAAACATAGACTGTAACAAAAGACAAAGAAGGGCATTATATAATGATAAAGGGAGGGTATACCAATTGTAAATATCTATGCGCCCAACACACGTGTACCTAAAAACATAAAACAAATATTAACAGACATAAAGGGAGAAATTGACAGTAAAATAGTAATAATAGTGGACTTTAACATCTCATTCACATCAATGGATAGAGCATCCAAGTTTTAAGTCAATAAAGAACCAGTGGCCTTAAATAACATATTATTAGGTAGATGGGATTTAACACATAAATACTGAGCGTTTCATCCCAAAAAAGAATACACGTTCTTTTCAAGTGTACATGGAACAGTCTCCAGATGAGATCAATTGCTAGGCCACAAAACAAGTCTCAATTTTAAAAGACTCATATATATCAAGCATTTTTTCCAACAACAATATGAAATTAGAAAGCAATTACAAGAGAAAATCTGAAGGGGAAAAAAAACCACCACTATCCCACAAACATATGGAAGCTACACATGTTATTAAATAAGCAATGGGTCAATGAAAAAATCAAAGAGGAAAGTAAAAAATACTTAGAGACAAATGAAAATGGAAACACAATGGTTTGAAAACTTTGTAATAGATCAAAGCAGTTCTAAGAGGAAAGTTTATAGAGATATAGCCCTACTTTAAAAAAACAAGAAAAATCACTAAGAAATGTACCCTTACACATAAATGAATCAGAAAATAACAAAGCTCCAAATTAATAAAGAAAATAATAAAGATAAGAGCAGAAACAAATGAAATAGAGACTAAAAACACAATAGAAAAAAATGAAACCAAGAGCAAAGTTCTAAATCTTTTTCACCAAGAAAAAAAGAGAGGACCCAAAATCAGAAATAAAAGAGAAGTTACGACTGATGCCATAAAAACACACAGAATTATGAGACAATTATGAAAAATCACATGCCAATAAATTGGACAAACTAGCAGAAATGGATAATTCCTAGAAACATAATTTTCCAAGAGTGAATAAGGAAGAAATAGAAAATATCAACAAACCAATTGCTAATAACAAAACAAAATTGGTCATCAGAGCTCTCAACAAACCAAAGTCTAGGACCAGATAGCTTCACAGGTGAATTCTACAAACATTTAAAGAAGACTTAATACCTATCCTTTCCAAAGTCTTCCAAAACAAAAAAGAGGAAGAAATGCTTCCAAATTCATTGTACAAAATCAGCATTACATGTACCAAAACCAAATAAAATACAAAAAAGGAAAATTATATATCAACACCCTTAATAAACACAGATGCAAAAATCCTCAATAAAATATAGGAGATTTAACTGAACAATACATTAAAGGATCATTCACTACAATGAAGCGGGTTTATTCCAGGGATGCAAAGACAGTTCAGTATCCACAAATCAATCAATGTGATACATCTCTAAACAAAATAAAGGATAAAAATCACATGATCATCTCAATAGATGTAAAGCATTTGACAAAATTCCCAATTATCTGTTCATGATGAAGACTCTCAGTACAGTGGGTTTAGAGGAAACATACCTCAACATAATAAATGCCACATAGGAGAAAGGCACAGCGAGAAGCTGAAAGCTTTTTCTCAAGACAGGGATTTCCACTCTCACCACTTTTATTCAACATAGGACAGGAAGTCCCTAGCTACAGCAATCAGACAAGAAAAAACTTGTAAGACAACCAAACTGGTAAGGTAGTAAAACTATTTGCAGATGACATGGTACTACATATAGAAAACTATAAAGAGCACCAAAAAACTATTTGAAGTAATAAATGAATTCAGTCAAGTTGCAGAATAAAAACTATATGGAAATGGGTTGGTTTTCTGTACACAAATATCCTAGCAGAAAACTTTTTAATCCCATTTATAATTACATCAAAGACAGTAATATATCTACAAAAAATTTAGCCGACTATGTGAAATACCTGTACTGTGAAAACTTTAAGACACTGATGAAAGTAACTAAAGATGACACAAATAAATGGAAAGGTATACCATGTCATGGATTGGAAGAATATTGTTAAAATGTCCATACTAAAACAATCCACAGATTCAATGCAATTCCCATCAAAACACAATGATATTTTTCAGAGAAATAGCTCAAATAATCCTAAATTTTGTATGGAATGACAATCCCTGAATAGCCAAAGCAATGTTGAGAAAGAAAAGCAAAATTGGAGTTATCACAATCTCAGATTTCAAACTATAACATAAAGTTACAGTAATCAAAATAGTATAGCAATGGCACAAAAACAGGTGCATAATGCAATGGAACAAAATAGAGAGCCCAGAAATAAACCTACACTTAGGTGCTCAATTAATCTACAACAAAGGAGGCAAGAATACACAAAAGAGAAAAAGTCTCTTCAATAAATGGTGCTTGGAAAAGTGGACAGTCGCATGCAAAAGAATGAAACTGAACCACTTTTCTTATACTATACCCAAAAATAAACTTAAAATGGATTAAAGACCTAAATTTAAGACCAGAAACCATAAAACTCCTAAAATAACGCATAGTAAACTCCTGGACATCAGCCTTAGCAATATTTTTCTGTATCTGTCTCCTCAGGCAAGAGAAACAAAGGCAAAAATAAATAATTGGAGCTATAAAAACTTTTGCACAACAAAGGAAATCATCAATAAAACAAAAGGCAACCAAGTGAATGGGAGAAGAAATTTGCAAATGATATTATCTGATAAGGGATTAATATCAAAAATACATGAAAAGCTCACACAACTCAACAACAAAAAGACAAACAATCTGATTAAAAAATGGGCAGAGGATCTGAATAAACATTTTCCCAAAGATAGACACATGAGATGAATCGACATTACTAATCATCAGGGAAACGCAAATCAAAACCACAATGAGATACCACCTCACACCAGTCAGGATGGCTAGAATCAAAGACAAGAAATAAGTATTGATGAAGATGTAGAGAAAAGGGAATCCTTGCTCCCTGTGAGTGTGAATGTAAACTGGTACAGCCACTATAGAAAGTAGTATGGAGGTTCCTCAAAAAAACTAAAAAATAGATATATCATAGGCTCTAATTCTGCTACTGGGTATTTACCCAAATAATTAAAAAAAAAACTAATTTGAAATTATTTATCTACCCCTGTTTATTACAGCATTATTTGTAATAGCCACAATATGTAAGCAACTTAAGGGTCCATTGACAGATGAATGGATAAAGAGGTGCCCCCTCCACCCACTCACACACACTGGAATATGATTCAGACATAAAAAAACAAAATTTTGCCTTCTGTGACAACATGAATGGACCTAAAGGGTACTGTGCTAAGCAAAACAAGTCAAAGAGAAAGACAAATACCTTTGTTCTTAATGTTTATTTAATTGTGAGTGAGAGAGAGCACACAAGCAGAAAGTGAGAGTGAGAGAGAGAGGGAGGGAGGGAGAGGGAGACAGAATCTGAAGCAGGCTACAGGCTCCAAGCTGTCAGCACAAAGACTGATGCAGGCCTTGAACCCACAAACTGTGAGATCGTGACCTGAGCCGAAGATGAATGCTTAACCAACTGAGCCACCCAAGTGCCCCTAAAGACAAGTGTCTTTTAATTTCACTTCTGTGTGTAATCTAACAAATCAAACTAACAAAAAGCAGAAAGTCTCATAAATATAGAGAACAAACTGATGGTTGCCAAGAGTGAGGAGTGGTGGGCAAAATGAGCAAAGAGGAGTAGGAGATACAGGCTTCCAGCTATGGAGTGAGTAAGTCACAGGGATAAAAGGCACACACAGGGAATACAGTCAATGCCACTGTAATTGTGGTGTATACACATAGTTGTGTGACAGATGGTAGCTACATGTGTGATAAGCACAGCATAATTTATAGTCACTGAATCACTATATTATACACCTGATACTAATGCATTATTTCATGTCAACTAAACATTAGTAAAAAGTAATACTAATAAAAGAAAATAACTTTAAGTTGTAGCCTGTAATCATGTCCGGATAGCTTTAGTTTACTTTTCATTCCTCACCAGGATTTGCACACACACTGTGGGACCCTTTTATCAAGGGTACCAATATTCTCTTCTGCTTATTCTGTGTTTTAAGACAGCAGAGGGACTTCCCAGAATGAACCAATCAAGAAGTCAATCAATCTCTCGCACATATACACTTTTTTTTTTAAGTTAGTGACTCTTCATAGATTAGTAATAAAAAAACTGAATTCAAACATTGGGTACAATTGTTTAGATAAAGGAAACTAAACTAATATTCAGCCTAATGATTTGTTATTCAAGAAATACAAAAGGATTTTCCTCACTATCTTTCAATGTAAATTTAATACTTTTAAGGATATGATTAGAATTTTTAAGTGACTGAACACCCAAAACAATAATTTAAAATTTATTACAATCTGACTTTATCAGCAAAGATTTAAGTATGCAAGAAGACAATATATGTTTTTAAAACATAAATCAATCAATCTACAAACCAAAATGTTCTACCTGCATAATTCCAAATTTGTTAAATATTTCTGTATTCCTATTTTCAATAACCTCTTTTTAAATTTTTTTAAAAAGTTTATTTATTAATTTTAAGGGAGAAAGGGCAAGCAGGGAAGAGGCAGAGAGAGAAAATCTCAAGCAGACTCTGGGCTGACAAGGGGCTGGAACTCACAAACCATGAGATCATGACCTGGGTCAAAGTCAAGAAGCTGATGCTTCGTATAGGAGGATTAGGAGGAACTTAACAGAGGACCAAGGGGGAGAAGAAGGGCGGAAATGGTGGGGGAAAGGGGGAAGGCAAACCATGAGAGACTCTTGAATGCTGACAAAAACTGAGGACTGGTGGATGTGGGGGGGAGGAGGGGTGGGCATGGAGGAGGACACTTGTGGGGATGAGCACTGGGTATTATGTGGAAACTAATTTGACAATAAACTATTTGTAAAAATAAATAAATAAATAAATAAAAATAAATAAAAAAAGAAGCTGATGCTTAAGCAACTAAGCCACCCAGGCACTCCAATATCCTCTTTTTCTTTTAAGTGTATTTATTTTGAGATAAAGAGAGAGCATGAGTATTGGCATCATCTAGGCCTAGACTGCAATACCAGCTCTGTGTCCATGAGTGCCAGAGACCAAAACTTCACAGGTCATCCCTGATGGCAAGGCCCAGGGAAAAACCTGCGGGATAGACTACAAGGCAGTCAGAAGAACCCCCTGAATAATTCTTCTTCTCTGCTTAGTCTGTGCCTTTTACTGTTACCTCTGCTGTTAGTCTATTCTAGGGTTAATATGAAACCAGAATTGCCTAAAGTTCCCCCTCTTCCTCCAAAATGGAATGTACCTAAATATCATGCCTGTCCCCTCAATAGGATGTTGTCTGATGTTTATTGTAGTAACTGGCAAAATTGGGGACGGTCTGGTATGCGTGGGGTCTATAAGACACCTGGAACTCATTTTCCTTGTAGGGGTCTAATTGCCAATAATACTACATATTATGCTTTAAGCAGAGACAAAACAAAACTTATTAGTTTTAGAGAACTTTCTTGGAAAAGTGTTAGAGAAATATTTGCCTGTTGCCCCTCGTCTCAAGCCTGTGAGGAAGCGACTTAGGAATTGTTCTGGCCAAAGAATGAAACCTGTAAATGCAGAGACCAAACTCTAGTTGATCCATGTAAAACAATTCCACATGTCCTCTATGATAAATGTTGATATTGTTCTTTCTCAGTAAGGGGTTGTGAAAGTCTATCATCTATAACTGCAGGTACAAGTAAATCCTGTTCTTGCTTGCCCGCTAAACTTAAACAATTAAAGGTCACTGTGTTCTCATGTATTCTGGCTATATGCTTCATTTATCCTTAGATACCCTGTCATACGTAGTAAAGAACATGTAGGACTTTGTTATGACTACCTGGTTAAATTTTATTGGTTTAAGTGGAAATCGTGTACTGTGAAATCACTGTTGCCAAGAAAACTTAGAAATGTTAAGTATCTTGACTGCTTTCTAAAAATGTAGATTAAGAATGATTGATTGTATTTGCTATTAAAATCCTAAACTGAAAAATAAATTTGAGCAGTCCACCTGAAGAGGCTGACTCTGTATCTTCACCGACTCCAACCCTCACCCTCCGGGTCAACCCTGGCTTGCAGAGGCTGGACCCCTGCACATGAGTAAGTAAGTAATCTAATCCTTCTGTGCTTCGGTTTCCTCTGTATCCCAATGGAGGTAAAGTTAAATTTAGCTTAAAGGATCTTGGATAAGGAGCTAGGATAAAAGTAAATAATGAGTACAGCATCCAGTAAGAGTTCAGCAGACTTAAGATATAACAGAATGAATGCTGAAAAGGGTAGTCAATTATTACTAAACTAAATGAGCATTAACTAGGTAATGCCAAGTAGAATAATTCACATTCATAATAAGTACAAAATTATTAAGAAAGGATGAATAGGGGTGCCTGGGTGGCTCAGTCGGTTGAGTGTCCAACTCTTGATTTCAGCTCAGATCATGATCTCAGGGTCCATGGGGTTGAGCCCCGCTTTAGGTCTGCGCTATCAGCGTGTGGAGACTTCTTGTCATTCTCGCTCCCCCTCTCCTGCCCCTCCTCTGCTCGCATTCACACACATGCTCATGCTCGTTCTCCCTCTCTCTCTTAAATTAACTAAAATAAAAACAATGAAGAGGAGTTTGGAATATTCCCTTTAAAAAATGGGACCATGTTCAATATACAAATAAAAGATTTCCACTCAAGACTAGAAAAGAATACAGATGCTTTAAAAAACAAACTCTTAGCTAGCAGGGAAGTCCAGCTGTTTAAATTAATCAGATTTTGGATAAGAACCAGTAGTGCTATGGTTTCAAGTAAAGGCCTGGGACAAACAAGACATACACACAGAATAAGAATCATTATTCTAGAGGTGCCTGGGTGGCTAAGTTTGTTAAGAGTTTGACTGTGGCTACAGTCATGATCTCACGATTCATGAGTTAAAACCCTGCATCAGGGTCTCTGCTGTCAGAACCAAGCCTGCAGATCTTCTGTCTCTCTCACTCTGCCCCTCCCCCACTCATTCTCTCGTTCTCTTTCTCTTAAATATAAACATTGAAAAAAATTTTTTAAAAAAATCATTATTCTAGATAACAAAAATCAATTTGATGGTGAAACATTTTCTGTAAATACTATTTGCCTTTATTTTTGCACTAATGTAATATTAGTATATTAATAGATTATTTCAACGAAAAAAATTTCTACTCACAACTTTTTCCCTACATCTATTATTAATACAATTGTATCAGGCATGGTATCTTTTAAATTCAGTGGTGGCCTAATATATTCTAAATTTAAGACTATAACTACAAGAATTTCAAGCAAGAAAACTACATTATGCAGGATTATAATATAGTTCAACCAAACACAATTTTAAAACTATACTCCATCTGCAGTTAATATGTGGATCCTGAATTTAGTGAAAATGCTAATTTAAAAAAAAGATTTCAAACAGTGATCTCCTCAGTGTGCAACTATTCCCTGAAAATGTTAGGTCACAGTTAAGTAAAATTTCAAATCAGTTATAAAAAATGCTTTTCTACATATTTCTATTATACTTCGGAATATTCTAAAACCAGTGTCATATCTCTATTTCTACCTTTTTTTCATACAACTATTTAAACCTGTCACAAGTGTTAATAAATAAAACTGGACACTTACCAACACCTTGAGGCCGACACAACCTTACAGAATTATTCTCAAATTTTTGGACATGAGGTGGGTATTCTTTCCTAAAAGAGTAAATTTATATAGATTTATTCTAACAGAAAAATATATTTTCAAAACAAAAAAGTTGAGGAATTATGTTTATTAAAAGTAAACCCAAAAAAAAGGCAAACCATAGCTTCCTTGCCATATAAAAAGTGATACTATAAAATAATAAAACAGTATTATACAAATATACTAAAGCTTACTACACTGTAAGATCCCTAAGAACAATGACTACATTTTAGAATTAATCCATCAGAAGCTTAACAGAGGACCAAGGGGGAGAAGAAGGGCGGAAATGGTGGGGGAAAGGGGGAGAGGGAAACCATGAGAGACTCTTGAATGCTGACAAAAACTGATGACTGGTGGATGTGGGGGGGAGGAGGGGTGGGCATGGAGGAGGGCACTTGTGGGGATGAGCACTGGGTGTTATGTGGAAACTAATTTGACAATAAACTATTTGTAAAAAAAAAAAAAATTAATCCATCAGAGCCCACAGCAAACAGACTTTCATGTAAGTATTTAATAAATGAATCTAAATTATTGTCCTTTCAAAGTAGTCACCAAAGTTATATATTTATTCCCCCAATGCACAAAACTTTAGTTTTCTTTTGGAACTGATGTCATAATCAATTTATAAAAAACATTAAAAATAAGAACATGTAATACTTCATTGTCATACATTTTTAGAATTAAAAAAACAGCTTAATAATATCCAATTCGCCCAATTTTTTGGTAAATGTTTTTAAGTACTTAAAAACAAATCAATAACTAGAGGAATAAATGGTTATTAGGATACTGACTTTGAGGACAATTTGAAAAACAGTAAAAAAATGTTATATACAAAACCAGCAATTATGAAACAAGTTTTTATTCTTGTACTATATTATGGGGATATAATTATACTTTTAAAAATATATTACACTGTCAGACTTTATATACAATCAATTTTCAGGACTCTGAACATAATCCTCCATAAATGAAGATTCTAAAATACTATATAAATCCAAATATACACTAATTTCGGGGTAAAGCCAAAAACCTACAGCTAGTTGTGGGACAAAAGCATTAAAGATTTTTAAAAAGTGCAATAAACCTGGAAGCTACAATATCTACTTTCTCACCCTAAATAAAAACTTCTAAACATATTCCCATTTTACTTAGCCAGGGAATTAAAAATAAAAGAGGCTATTCTATTATTTGTAAATTCATTCACACTAGAAATCAATACCTATCAGAGTAATATAATTAAGTAAATTAAAATCCTAAAAAAGAAATTTTTCTAAAAGAATTTTATATTCTTATGTTATAAAAGTCAAAGGGCCTAAACTGAAAACAAGATAAGAAAATGACACAAGAAAAAACAGTGAAGAGTAATGATAGTAGTGTATTTGTATTACCAGTTAGCATATAGTGAGCATCATGTGCCAGGTACTGTTCTAAGTGCTCTATATCTATTAAGTACTTGAATCTTCGCAATTACCTTATGACACATATACTATTATTAGCACTATATAGAAGAGATGAAGTCACAAAAAGTTAATTAACTTGCCTATGCTTAAACAATTATTAAACAACAATGTCAGAATCTGAAATCTGGTAAATTGCATCAATACTGATAAGTAATGGAATTTTCATTATTGAGCAGCATTTCTGTACAACTGGGCAATGTCTACCCTGACATCATGAGGTTATAAGTTGTAAAGATAAAAATTTGCCTTAGAGATAATACTAGCACTATGAAGAAGATAGGTTTTCAGCTAATTTTACTGAACTTAAAACTCATCGTTTTATATTTTATGCACTTTCACACTAAAGGGAATATATTATATATTGTCTTATCTTTACATCAGATAATTCATTCTTTTAATCTCTAATTTTTATAATTATCTGCTTTGGAAAAATAAAGATACCAACTTTAAAATGCAACAGAGGCAATGAATCTGAAGCAAAATACAATGATACTATTATGGTAAAATAGTGAATAACACAAATAGTATACATTCTTAAATACTCAAGATCATCAATACAGAAAATAATTATTTAACAGAAAATGGGCACAAAATCTAAAATTAGCTATTTTAGATTTTGTTACTTTGAACCTATTTGATGACTTATTCCGGGGTATGTTAGAAACACAGACTTATTCAGTAATGACTGACATAAATCACCTGACACAACCAATCATACATGTGCAGGGGTTTGTGAAAATGCTGCACTGAATGCACCGTTTGTTTTGCAATCGGACACAGTGCACTGAACTATGCACTGTAATGAGGGACAAACACCACACAGAATACATCATATAATATCTATGACTTCCTCATGTATTATAATGTTAATTAACTATTCTCTGTATTTACCAAAATTTCTAGACCTTAATAGCTATAATGTATTGAGTATTTGCTACATGTTTCCTTATATATACAGGAAAAACTAATTTATCTTTTAAAAAATGTATGAATCAATTACAGAAATAAAGGCAAACCTTAAAGTTTAATATAAGAATATAAGAATCTGAGGATAAAAATAGCATTACTTTGATGAGAAAATTTTTAAAAAATTTCTAGCCATAAACTATCTTGTGTTTGTAAAAATTCAGTTTTTTAAAAAATTGTTAAATGATCAAAAACTAAATTTTATATTTATGTCTTGGTTTGAGGGAGCTATCACTCTACAGATACTAACACTTCAAACTCCAAGCCGGTATGAAGCTCAAATCTACAATTTAATTTATCAGTGGATACTTCTTTCTCTCAAACCAAGCAGAAGCATAGAAGCTTCTCTGTCATCTGTCATCTACAAAAGTGGGAGAATTTTTTTGCTTGGGAGGGTTTCTGTTTGTATAGTTAAAAAAAAAAAAAGCGGGGGGGGCGCCTGGGTGGCTCAGTCAGTTGAGCGTCTGACTTCAGCTCAGGTCATGATCTCAGGGTTCATGGGTTCGAGCCCCAAGTCGGGCTCTGTGCTGACAGCTTAGAGCCTGGAGCCTGTTTCAGATTCTGTGTCCCTCTCTCACTCTGCTCCTTCCCTGCTCATTCTCTCTCTCTCTCTCACTCTCTCAAGGATAAATAAACATTAAAAAAATAAAAAATAAATAAAAATTAAAAAAAAATAAAAGTAAACAACTCATCTCCTGGACCCAACATTTTACAACCTTCATTAAACAACTGGAAAGCTTTTTTTCTTCTGTGCAAAATTACTGAAATAACATCAAAATGCTCTTCTTTACTAAAGGTTAGATAGGCATCAGCCCTGAAAGGTTTTTAAAATAAATTCAATTCTGGATTAATTTTGGAATTACAGGAGAGTCAAAGACAATTCAGAATTGTATTCCTCACCCAGCTTCTCCAACTGTTAACACCTTCATCATCATCATCATCATCATCATCATATATACGTCAAAAAAGAAACTCTGGTACACTACTATCAACTAAACGCTAAACTTTACTCAAATCTCACCAGCTATTCTACCAATATCTTTTTCTTCCAGAATCCAATCCAGGATCCACCGCATTTAGCTGTCATGTCTCTTTAGGCTCCTCAGTTTCCCAGTCTTACGTGATCTTTCATGACCTTGGCACTTTAGAAGAGAATAATTATTTTGTAGAAGGTACCTCAACCTTGGTTACTCTGATGTTTTTCTCATGATTAGACCAAGGTTATGAATTTGGGGGAAAGGATACTGCAGAGCTGAAGTGCCCCTGTCATCACATCATATCAGGAGGTACATAATATCAATATGATTTATCACTGGTGATGTTAACCTTGATCATTTGGCTAAGGGAGTGTTTGCTAGATTTCTCCATTCTAGAGTTACTATTTTTCCTTTTCAATACTCTATTTGGAAATAAACAAGTCAGTCAGTCCAGCCCACAAAAGGGAGGAGGGTAGTTAAACCCCACTTCCTGAAGAGTGGAGTGTCTACACAAATTATTTGGAATTCTATAATAAACAACTGTCCATTTCCTTCAATCCATTTTATATAGCTTGTAAAACCCAAGGATAATTGAATAAATACAGAATTCATTTATTCAATCATTTTTATCAATATGATATATGGATATTTATTTTACACTTCAAGTTATAATCCAATTGTTTTAGTTTTGGTCTTTGGGAGTGCTTTTAGTTGGCTCCTTTTGTCCACTTGATGTGATGTCAGGTTTTTTTTTTTTAATTCTGGTAAAATACATATAAAGTTTACAGAAATATAGAATACTCCATAATCCACAGGTCATCCTTTTACAAAGGGCCTTGAAAATCTTCTCTGTAATGTTACAATTTTAACATTAATTAACAATTAACATTAACATTTAATTTTAATGCGCTGTTGAAGCAAGTAAATGCCCTTTTGTTTTTTGAGTACTTGCTTGGTTTCTAACAACACAGGACATTTCAGGCTCATTTTGTGTTTTCCCTAACCCATCCCTAAAATCAGCTGTTTTGCTATGTTCCTTTTCTTAGAGAGTGGTATTAGAAGCAAGGATCTAGGTGCTGAGTTTTTGTTTTTGCTTGTTTTTTTTTTTTTTTTAATTTTTAAATTTTTTAATTTATTTCTAGGAGAGAGAGACAGACAGCGTGAGCAGGGGAGGGTCAGAAGAGAGGGAGACACAGACTCTGAAATAGGCTCCAGGCTCTGAGCTGGCAGTCAGCACAGAGCCCGATGCGGGGCTCGAACCCACGAACCGCGAGATCATGACCTAAGCGAAAGTCGGATGCTTAACCGACTAAGCCACCCAGGCGCCCCTGTTTTTGCTTGGTTTTAATGATAGCTCATTTTATTAATCTTCCCATTGCTCTAACTGATCTAAAAGATACACATTTCTATAAAATAAATGTATTCATATTCAAATGTTAAATTTCATTATTCCAACCGTATGTTAAATTCATAAATTGGTGTAATTTTCTGAGATATACTAAAAATCTCCCACAGCTATACTCTAAGAACTTCTTGCATTTCCAATATTTAGGGAGATTTTATACGTAAGTTGTTATACTTTTATATACCCATTAAAAACATGCTCCTTCTTCCTATTTAGTACTTCTTGTAAAATAAAATTTTTATTTTAAGAAAGAGAGACAGAGAGATCAAGTGGGGGCAGGGGGAGAAAGGAAGAGAGAGAATCCTAAGCAGACTCTGCACTGTCAGTGTGGAGCCTGACACGGGGTTCAAACTCACGAATTGTGAGATCATGACCTGAGCCAAGATCAAGACTCGGATGTTTGAGCCACGCAGGTGCCCTTCCTATTTAGTACTTCTAATCCCTAACTCCATCTTATTATTAAAATTATACTCATGCTTTGTTTTCATCTTTTGTAATTCTTTACCTTATAGATTGTTAATCTGTCGGATTCTTAGAAACAATATAGTAGAAGTAGGTTTAATCCAACCAACTTGTCCTTTACTAAATATACTCAACCTGATCACAATTACTGTAACAACTGATAGATTTCATGTTTTCATTTTTTTTTTTATTTTTTTATTTTTTAAATGTTTTATTTATTTCTAGGAGAGAGAGAGACAGCTTGAGCAAGGGAGGGTCAGAGAGAGAGGGAGTCACAGACTGAAACAGGCTCCAGGCTCTGAGCTGGCAGTCAGCACAGAGCCCAACGCGGGGCTCGAACCCACGAACCGCGAGATCATGACCTAAGCGAAAGTCGGACGCTTAACCGACTAAGCCACCCAGGCGCCCCCATGTTTTCATTTTTATTAGTTGTTTTTTAATATTTGTATTTATTATTTGTTTCCTCTTTCCCCCTATTTTTACTGTTTGCACAATTACTATTCATTTGTTTCCCTCCCTAATTAATTTAACAAATAGTTACCTTTCATCTCTCAACCTTTATTCCAATTACAATTTCTGTTAGCATGTTATCAAGATTCCAAACATTTATTTAAACAAGATGTTCTACTGCATCCCTAATGAGAGGAGGTCTTTAAAAGCCTATTACTGCTACCCATACCAATTCTCCTCCCAGAAAAAGGACTTAAGATTTCTTTTATTTCTACCTTTCTACCTCTTCAAGCCCCACATTTTGCTGAGACAGGTTTGATACGTAGTCACAGACTACACTGATTTTCCTTTGCAGCACATTGATATTTGTAAAGTGGAACATGCTTAGCTTTAATTGAATTCCATGATTGAAGGTTCTTATTGTACCAAATTATAAATCATATACAAAAGATTGCTTTTTAAAAACTCTCAAAGAGGGGCGCCTGGGTGGCTTAGTCGGTTAAGTGTCCGACTTTCGCTTAGGTCATGATCTCGCGGTTCGTTGGTTCGAGCCCCGCGTCGGGCTCTGTGCTGACTGTCAGCTCAGAGCCTGGAGCCTGTTTCAGTCTGTGACTCCCTCTCTCTCTGGCCCTCCCCTGCTCACGCTGTCTCTCTCTCTCTCCTAGAAATTAAAAATAAAAATAAAAAAAAATAAAAACTCTCAAAGATCTGGGGCACCTGGGTGGCTCAGTCAGTTAAACATCCAACACTTATTTTAGCTCAGGTCATGATCTCACGCAGATCATGAGAATGCACCCTGCATTGGGCTTGCATTTGACAGCACAGGAGTCTCCTTGGGATTCTCAGTCTCCTTGTCTCTGCCCCTCTGGCTCACACACATACACATACTCACTAAAAATAAACATCTGACTTTCGATTTTGGCTCAGGCCGTGATCTCATGGTTAATGAGTTCAAGCCCTGCATCAGGATCCATGTTGACAGTGTGGAGTCTGCTCTCAAAATAAATAAATAAACTAAAAAAAAAAAAAAAAAAGGAAGATTTTCAGATCACCTTACAAAACCTTTTAAGACCTAGGTCCTAGCTGCCATGGCCAAACACACATTTTACAACGTTTTCTCCTTTGCTCCCTAAACTCCAGTCATAGTGGTCATTCCTTCTATTCCCTGAACACACTAAACTCATTTTTGCATTACTATCTTAGCATCTTCCCTTCCCTATTTGGAAAAGTTATCTCCGTGATCATGGCATGCTGACTCTTCATTTGGTCCTTGCTTAAAATGTTAGCTTTCTATTAAAAAGTTTCTCTGAACATGTAATCTAAGGAAACCATACTGTCACTACTGTCACTCTCTATAATATCACTCTATTTTACTCTTTACACAGAACTTATATCATTTTTACTTGTTCATTATCAGTCTTTGCCCATAAAAATGTAAACCACAGGAATACAGGGATCTTGTCTGTTTCGTTCACCACTATAATCTTACGCCTAGAACATAGCAAGCACTTGATAAATATTTAGAATGAATAAACATGTATATCTAAAAGGCAATATGCAGTCAGGAGTCCATTTATCAGGTCAAATAACTGTATAAACATTGCTGTACAAGAATGGTACTGCTGTGGGGCGCCTGGGTGGCTTAGTCGGTTAAGCGTCCGACTTTCGCTTAGGTCATGATCTCGCGATTCGTGGGTTCGGGCCCTGCGTCGGGCTCTGTGCTGACTGGCAGCTCAGAGCCTGGAGCCTGTTTCAGTCTGAGACTCCCTCTCCTTCTGACCCTCCCCTGCTCACGCTGTCTCTCTCTCTCTCTCCCAGAAATAAATAAAACATTTAAAAAAAAAAAAAAAAAAGAATGGTACTGCTGATAAAAACTGAGGCACTACTGCCCACCATGCAAAATTTCAAAATAATAATTTTTCATGAATATCATAATTCAGGCACTTGCAGGGGCTCCTGGGTTACTCAGTGTCAGTTAAACATCCAACTCTTGATTTCTGTTCGGGTCATGACCTCATGGTTGTGGGACTGAGGCCTGTATCCGGCTCTGTGCTGAGCATGGAGCTTGCTTGGGATTCTCTCTCACCCTCCCTCTCAAATAAGCATTAAAAATAATAATAAAGACACTGTAAATTTGTTTATATTTATTGATTGGACATCCTGGTTGGAAACTGAATATACCCAGACTCTAGTCTGCTTACTCTCTTTCTTCCTAATCTTCTAAGGTTTCCATATTCAATCACTATTTTTTTACAATATGTTTTATGTGGCAAGTCATTCTTCTCTTCATTTATTCTTCTTTAAAAACAAAAAGTCTATTGCTATTCTCAAATATTTACTCTCCTAAACGAACTTTAGCATTAATTGGTCAAATTTTTTAAAATGACAACAGTCACTGAGATTTTGTCAAAAATTGCATTTTATTTACTTTAAGGAGTAAATCCAATCAGGAACGTAATATATGCCTCAGAGTAGGTCTTTAGATATATTTATAAGGACTTTATAACTATTAACTTTATTACTTTAATTTTATTAAATTTTTTTTGTTTATTAAATTAATAAAATTTATTTAATTTTAATTGTTGCTGTGAATATAATTTTGGTCTCTCCAATATATACTCCAATGGATCAGAGGTGAATGAAGGAAACTATTAATACTATTGGTCTTGCAGCCTATCATCTTGCTCAACTTTATTATTTCCAAGGTTTCAGATGACTCTTCTAATTACAAGGAAGATAGTATCATCTGACTATAATTTTATTTTCAGGTATCTTTACACAGCAGTTTGTAATACTATCATAAATTGGTACTACCTCTCTGAAAAAGTTAGTAGCACTTATCAAGAGCTTTAAAAACATCTGTGACCTAGTCCAAAGAATCCTTTCACAGAGATTTATCTTAAGAGATTCATTTAGAAATTTGTACACAAATTTGTTCTCGTGTCATATGTAAGAATAATGAAATAATGAGTAAATAAATTTCGAATACCTGCAGGATTACCTATTATGCATTCATTAAAAATCATTTTTAAAAGTCAACTTAGGATGCCTGGGTGGCTCAGTTGGTTAAGCGTCTGACTTCAGCTCAGGTCATGATCTCATGGTTCGTGAGTTCGAGCCCCACATAGGGCTCTGTGTTGACACCTCAGAGCCTGGAGCCTACTACAGGTTCTGTGTCTCCCTCTCTCTCTGCCCCTAATATTGTTTGTGCTGTCTCTCAAAAAATGAATAAATGTTTAAAAATGTTTAATAAATAAATAAATAAAAGCCAACAGTGACGGTGGAAAATGTTAACACTGTATTTACGTAAAAATTCAGAATATGCAGCTGTACTTTTATTATGATTCCACATGCATTAAGTATATTAAAAAGCACACAGGAATAAAACAGTGGAAAGAAATGCATCAGGATCCTAATAATACAATTTTCTATTTTGAGAGCCTTCAGGAAATTATAAAATCTCTGTAATATCTGTATTTCAAACACACTCTTTATATAAACATTCCTAATATTTCACATATGTTCTTTCACTATATTCTATTCATCTTTGTATTTTATTATTGCTTCAAAATTCTCTACAAAATCCACATACTTTTTATATTAATAAGTATTTTTAAAAATTTTAAACTTGAAAATCACTGTATGCTTCAGTTTTATAACAGGTCAACAGATTCTTTATCTAGGGAGGAAAAACTGTTCTAATACCAGGTTAAATATTACAGGTTGCTGGTGCTACCAGATACACTATTTACAACCATCTGTCCATGAGTCAAAAAGGAATTCAAGTCATTCAAGTTGTAAAAGTCACCTAAAACAATAGCAACATGGCTACAATTTTTTGAAGCTTGCAAGCTCTAGATATTAATACTGCTATTGATTATTTATTCCAGCTTATTTTTTAATTTTTTTTTAATTTTTTTTTTAAATTTTTTTCTAGGAGAGAGAGAAAGACAGCGTGAGCAGGGGAGGGTCAGAGAGAGAGGGAGTCACAGACTGAAACAGGCTCCAGGCTCTGAGCTGCCAGTCAGCACAGAGCCCGACGCGGGGCTCAAACCCACGAACCGCGAGATCATGACCTAAGCGAAAGTCGGACGCTTAACCGACTAAGCCACCCAGGCACCCCTATTCCAACTTATTTTTAAACATAAAGCACACCTCATTGTGCCCAGTGTACAAATGAAAAAAAGTCTAGAAAAGATTAACCTTCCACAACTATTTAATTTTTGTTTATTAGATAAACCATTCTCTTATAAATAAATCATTTAGTTCAAAAATTTATAGTCTCTCATGTGTTGAGGGATAAAGATAAAGGACCTTCTAATACTCTTTAAGGATCAGAAAAAAAGATATGGCTTAGTGTTCACAAGAAGGGAACAAAAGGGCTTCTGTGAAAAGAATTCACAAAGTAAAATGTACTAATACAAAAGTTCTCAGCTGATCACTAACAAAGATAAACATAAAATAATTTTAGATAAGGATCCAAAGATTAGTAACGATGCTGCTGAATAAAGCCCTCAGGTATATTCATTACAAGCTGCTGCTTCATATCTAATCCTTGGCAATAATCTTAGTACAAGAGACTGACAGAATTTCAAGATCTATTACATTTTTTCCCCAATATCTATTACTACTATAGAAATTTCAAATTTTATAGTTTTATCAGTTTGAAATAATCATCTCACTGCTTCCCACAAATCTCCTTTAAAACTAGGCAAATATTATCCTCATTTTACAATAAGTTATGTGCCTACTGATATTGTTAGTTACCTAATTCCACATCTTCTGACTCCCATTCCAGTATTATTCCAACAAGAATGTAAGCTCCAAGAGGGTAGGGGTTTCTATCTGCTCCTAGAATAGTGCCTGGCACATAAAGTCATTGAAATATTTGCTGAATGTATCAATGAATAAATTTCCACTACAGAAATATGCATAAGCCAAAACAGTGCAAAAAATCAGTATAAACCCTCCAAAGCTACAATGCAAAAGAGAATAATCTAAGATCTGCATATTAGATTAGAATATTAGAGTACTTATTTTATCTAGTATAGCATACAGGAAAGTATATAAAACAAGTCTGTTTTGCGTATGATTATACAAACAGTTAATGTATATTCTTTAGCAATTATATTTTTTAAATCTTACTAGTGGCTTTTCAAAAAAATATGTAGCACTTACAAGTGAAAAATTTTAAAGATATAATGACTCATCTATATCTGACAGAAAACAATGCTTCTTCAAAGACAAAAACAAACATGAGAAAAGAATTTTTCTTCCCCAGTAGATAGTAAAATACCTGCACAATGCATTCACCTAAAACATGTAAGAATTGTGAAGTATTTCAGAATTTGAAAATATGCCTATTTTTTGCTGATAGGATCTTTATATTTCAGAACTGTGGTGTTCATTAAGGAGGAATATATGCACTTTATAAAATAATAGAAGTTGTCCTCTTTGCTTTCTATACACCTTTAAAGACACTACAGAGTTAAAAGTACATAATTAAATGATTGTGCATTCTTAATGTTTTTTTAATTATTTAGATCATTCAAAACTTCTGCTAAAGGATATATGCCTGTCAATGTTATAACAAAGTGAACAATCAGCGATCATAAAATTCTGTTTTGGGTCAGAATAGGAATACACTGATGTTTAGAGTTTTAACTCCATGCTTAAGGCATTCTAGTTCCACTTTCCATCAACTCTATCTAGTAAAGCATAAAAACAAAAGTATATCTGTAAAATATAACAAGAAGATTTTAATGCTTTAACTGAAAACAACTTTACTAAGGCATTAAAATATTCTACTTTTAAAAGGAAAGTAGTCATATCAACATAAATATATAACTATATTGAGAATTATGGTTAACACTACCCACATAAGTCAAATATCATGTTCTACCATCAATGTTTCCTTTTATTAAAATAATTAATAAGCTTTATTATTCATTCATTATTCATCCATTGATGAACTCAATGGATATTTTTCATAGCATATAAATAATTTGGTATCTTACTGTTATATCCATGCTCTAATTTCATCAATATTAAGCTTACCTTTCCTTTTGGTCCAGACTGCTTAAAACATGAAAAAGAAAAAAAATGTAAGAGGCAAGACCTCATTTTTGATATATCATTGTAGTTTAGTAACTGTGGTCAATAAGGCAAAATTCTAATATGATTACTTTGTTTTAAACACATTATATATAGGTTATATACTAAATTTTGAATCTTGTCAGATAAGTATTTTTCAGTTTTTGTTAATACAGAAAATAATTTATATCTAAACATATTTAAGAAAAAAGGATATACAAAGATACTGATTCTTGAAAGAGCTTTATTTAACCATCAACCATCTGATGATAGGTTATTTTAGAGTAGTTATATAAAGAGTCTTCAAAGAACAATAAAATTTCCTGAGAGTTATAAATTTTTAGTAGTGCCAATTCTGTTATCAGGTGTGATAATTAGCCTCTGAGTAAGAAAAAAAAATTTTTAAGGTTGGAACTTTTGCATAAAAGTCATTGATTAAATACAGCAGAGCCATAGATTAAATACAGCAGCATACGGTTTTAGACACAAGGAAAGGCCTAGGGTTTAAAATCATGGCCTTCAATCAAAAATATAATTTGTAACAGGTCCACCCTTCTCCACATTCATGGAAAACCTAAGAATCTATCAATATCAATTACTCAATAGTAAAATTACAAAAACCTTTAGAGTAACATTCATATCCTAGAATTATTTATTATAAAATGAACAAAATATTCAGAACCATAAGCAAAACATAGTTTACAAACTCTGAGTCTTCATATAAACTCTCACATTCCAATAATGTGGAATAAACAAGTAAAATATCAATTATTTATTATAAAATGAACAAAATATTCAGAACCGTAAGCAAAACATAGTTTACAAACTCTGAGTCTTCGTATAAACTCTCACATTCCAATAATGTGGAACAAACAAGCAAAATATCAATAATAGTGAAGTAAGGGGAAAAAATGGTAACGTGGTTTTATACAACACTGAAAATATTCTTATTTAAAAAAAATTTTCAATAGTTAAGAATCATAAGCTTACATGAATACCATATTTGAAGTTTTATCTTTACTATTAAAAAAAGGATAATCTTTATAAAATAAATTTGTTAGAAAAATGACAAAAACGTCATGGAATATTACCATACCCCTCTTAAAGTCAATAAGATATAAACATGAAAGTTTAACTAAGTCCAGCTTATCTTATATATCTATTTCTTCTGGAGCTTTATATCCAGGAAAAGTAAAATGAAAACTGAAAGTTAGGCATCAATACCTAATACCCTTTCTAGCCCTTTCTAGCTCTACCCTGTTGTACCCAAGAAGCGAGAAGAGTTTAGTAGTCTCTCAATTTTGTATTTTAAACTCACCTGTATAGAGTAAAGAAAAGAGGTAGAAGACAGAGTAGCAGTAGAAGAAACAGGTTTGGTTCTTTCCAATAAACCAAGGGAGTTAGGAAGAAAACAAAAAACACAAAACAAAAAATATATACATATGCCCATGCTCACTTCTCTTATCTTTGAAGAAAATGTGTTTATTATGATAAGATATCTAATTTCTAAGTGACTATACTTCTACAAAATTCTAATATGTGTTTATTATGAAGTCCTGCTATGGAGGAGCATACATATTAAAAAAAAAGAAAAAGCTTTAAAAAAAAAATGCATAGGGAAGCCATTATTAGTAATGTAGGACTTCGAAAAAATTTCAACTTACATTCTTGTTGGACTATTTCATTCTTGAACTAGTGCTGTACTAGTGTTCTTAAATATTTTTTAAAGGAAGGAAAAAAGAGAAACTGATTGATTCTGGTATCCATGACCTGATTTAAGACTTCAAAAATTCTTTCAAAATGGTGCTTTTCATTAATAATTAAATCTTGCTTATTCCAGGAGCCCATTTTCCCATTTATGGATTATATATGTTTTTGTAGACATTCAATTTCCCCTAAGGTCCTGACAAGTCTTTTCACCTATCCTTAATAAAGAACAAAAACAAAAATAAGTGAAAATGTAAATAAAACATAAACCAGTAAATGTGCTCTTTTAGCAAATCTCATTGAAGTCAGGGGTGGAGATGGTATACAGAGTTATACAGATTTTTTAATTTCTGCATTTTCCATACAAGACTACCCTCTTTCATCACTATGAGTATACAGACAACTTCTCTTTTAAATGACTTATATTAACATTTGTAGTAGCAGTAAGAAAATAGATTGAAATCCTAATATTCTCCCCAAAGAGTAGTTATAATAATACTAATCTGATCAGATATCTTAACAATCTTCATTGCACTCCCTTTGGATTAAAAAGGTGTGATTTACCTGTTCCCCTATCTTACTAAACTAATTATTCAAAATGCAGGTCTGACTTACTTTCAAAAGACAAGTTATACCACTCTCCCCGAGAGGACTACGTGTATGAATTATCAGCTTATGGCATTTCCTTTAATTTCAAATTAAGAATTGAGAAAATAAGAAAAATTAGGAGAAACTACAAAAGCCAGTAAAAACCAGGGTGCACACCACATCTGAAGTGTGACAACTCTGCCAACACAACACTACAAAGGTTTGGTAGTAACCATTTTGGTGAAACCTTTCTTCAGGGCATTGGAGATGGGGTTCCTACTACATGGAGTGTTCTCTTCCAACGAGTATACTCAAAAGCTTCTTTAGGGTACCTAGATGGCTCAGTCGGTTGAGTGTCTGACTCTTGATTTCGGTTCAGGTCATGATCCCAGGGTGTGTGAGATTAAGCCCTGCGTCGGGCTCTGTGCTGACAGCACAAAGCCTTCTTGGGATTCCTCTCCCCCTCTCTCTATGACCCTCCTCTGCTCTCAAATGCTCACTCACTCTCTCTCCCTCCCTTTTTCTAACCTTTAAAAAAAACCCGCCTTTAATACTTCCTTTGTGAATTCTTCACTGCCCCCTTCTCTATAAACAGCACGACGCAAACTGTGTCTACTACACTACACTTACCATGTAATCATTTGTTTACTTGTCTTTCTGTCCTCCACCCTAATCAAACCTGAGCTGGAAGGCAGCTTTGTTATATTCACCTTGGACTACTCTGTACCTCATCTATGCCCGGTATGTAACACAAAATCACTCAGTGATTTTGAAGGAAGAAAATTGGAAAAACTCTCAATGACCTGTTTTTGAATGTCAAAACCTTTTTAATGACAATCACAGTTTAGTAAAAATAAGAAATGTTTATTCTGTCAGTAAGAGACAAACATAAATAGAATCTGTCCTGCTGACATGACTCTTCAGTTTTGCGAACTGCCCCTAGTTGTTAAGAACAAGTATTTTCATTCAGAATTGTTTCTCTAAATACAAACTAATTCAAATTTGTTTTATTAAGGAAACAATATTTTACTAGTAAGTGTCATTTCCTATTAACAGAATCTAACCTTTCATGCAGAACGATAATACATATGCAAAGTATAATAGGTGCCAAGACCTAGAATAAAACAAAACACAAACCAATTTCCAAACTGAAGTCAGTTTTCTTTACATTAACAATGATAAAAGGAGGTATGGAGAGAAGAGGTCACACTACAAATAACTCCAAATAAACAAATAAGTTCAGAAGCAATCATAATTTTGGTTGCAAAATATTTCACTTGATTATAAATTATAGATAAGTATTTCAACATGGACCACATTTCAGAAAAAAGACAAATCTTTGTCACCAGTGGATTCTATCAGTGTGTGAAAATAGTGTCTCTCTCCTTTTTGCTAATAATTACTCTCCTTTTATTATTTATTCTCATGTCTGTGCCACATGTTGGCTAGAGACCTTGATTTGTGTACTTTACAGTAAGATAAGCCAAGTTTTTGGTATGTGCAATAATTTCTCTTTTGGTCTTTTTAGTTGTATTCCTCAAATACCTTATGTAAAAACTATGATAAAAATAATACATTTAAGCAAAAGATTTTATTATCTGGAAGTATGAGAAAGATTAAAGGTTTTTAAGTTGAAAATTTATTATACTATAGCAAATCTATGTACATAGCAAATACAGCAAGGGTTTCTAAGAGTCAGGACACATTTACTGAGTGAGCTACAATCTAGATTGATATTTTTTAAAAATGAAGAACATATGCACCAAATCTTTAAATTTTACTATTTATAAAAACATTTTACTCAACTATTCATAATGCAAAAATTAGATTATTTATTTTATTGTTGGAGACTAAGAATTTTCTAGTCAATTGAAATGGACTCAAAACTGAAATTCAACTGAAATTTCATAAACATTGGTTATGAACAACCTCTAAAGCATTTAAAACACCAAGCTTTCCCCACTGTTATTTTTGTTATTTCAAGGTTCAAGTATTACTTTCATGATCAATGAGAACATCCAAATCTACTAAAACTATTAAAACACAAAATTATCTCAAAGCTAATAATGTGATTTATTTTGAAGCTATGAAATCCAATAAATATTAAAAAGAAAGGAAGCTAATTACTAGCTTTACTTATCAGAGCAAAACTACCACTTGAAGATTTCTTGTCAAATGCTGTATGGTCAATGTTGTAAAATCAGATTAATTTAACTGGAATATAATGTAAGAAAAAGGCTTTTATTTATGTCTCTATTCACAGAATGTGGTTTATTCAAAAGCAAATGTAAGAATAAAATTCTAGGACATGAATATCTTCTTACAGACAACAGAAACAGAGTAAAGTTCCCCAAAATAAAAAAGTTGGTTAAAGAAGAAGAAAAAAAACAGTGAAAAAGTGTAGAGGATGGTATGTATACTCTAAACAAAGGCAATTAGAATCCTTACCTTTGGGCTGCTGTTTTTACAAGTGATGTCTGTACATTAGCATGTTGAAAACGTCTACCATGAACTACAGTTCCTGAACATACTGATGCATTTTGTGCATTTTCACTGCAGATGCAAGAAACAAAGAATAATTTGAAGAGAGGAAAAATTACATAAACCTATGCAAAATAAATCCTTTCAAATCTGAACACTAAAAGTTACACACACAAAAGCTACACACACAAAAAGTTTCATACTAAAATATGTATTTTTATAGATCAAACCAACTATGTTAAACTGTCCATCAGTTTTCCACTTTCTGAATTTGTCTCTGAAATATTTCTAGTACAATTCATGAAAGAAGATAAAGAGTAGAACACTAGAACAGAAATCAGAAATCCAAATGAATGTTTTGTACTGTAAGGTATCCTATAAATTAATTCAAATATATTTTTTCTTATTCTCTGTTAGGGACTATACATTAAAAAAAACTTTTAAACTACATTACAAAGATTTCTTATATGTCAAAATAAAAATCAAATGCACTAATTGTATAAAAAAAAAAGAAAAAGGCCAGAAGTCTCAAATTCTACTTCTGACTCTGCCACTGACTTCAAAGTTACTTAGCCTTATGTACCACAATTTTCTATCTATAAGTTGACAAAACTGAAATTGAAACAGTGCTTTTCAATCCTGTTTCTGGAAGGTATAACAGCACAATCATATCAGTAAAAGTAGTTCACTATGACAACCACTAAGGATTATATCTAGAAGAGAAGAGAAATTAAAAAAAAAAAATCCCTGATCAAGATAATCCTGATTAAGTGTCCCCTAAAAGAGACATGACCACTCTACCCTCCAGTGTCTTCTAATATTACGACAAAATTTTACTAACTATACGAGAGGAAGCTCATCTTATGAAATCCCACTCTACTGGAACTTTTCTTGCAATATTTTTATTCAGAACCAAAAAAATCACTGCAATCAATCCTAATCACCAAATTCAAAGCAAAGAGTTCACACCCTCTACCTCTTGGCACTGCTAAAAAAGTCAAAGTATAGGCTGAGACAACTGACCACAAAGGAAGTTAATTTTTGGTGTCAAACCCTTTATCTGTAGGACTGTGTAGAAGTGCCTATACCTCAATTTCTTATTGTTGCTCAACATGTTAAGTCCAATGGAGTTGCCTTTCAAAGGTTTTAAACTGTCAGCCTTGTTTCGTTTTGCACATGTCTTCCAGGGATCACCAGAACTGGTCGGAACAATTTCAGATTGACGATTTAACTGTAAAAAGATCCATAAATGTTAAATAATCAATAAACACCATAATATGTTTGAAAACCCACTTATTAACAAAGCTGTAAAAATAGTAACAGCTATTGGAGATGAGAGAGAAGGATGACAGTGGCATGAATTTAAGAATAATAATTAAACTGTAATACTTTCTTTCCTAAAGAGAACACAAATATGTAGGAACATGGGTGTTTATATTATTTTTTCTTCATTTAAATGTCTCCAAAAGTATTTAAGATAATTAAAAGAGAAAAACAGAAGACATGAAGGGTAGACTATCTGCAAACAGCTCTTTCCTGAGGTAAAGAAAAAAAAAACATTTCCCCTGCTGCTGCTATTTGTAGGACAAGTACAGCCAAATGGAGTAGTCATCATTTCAACTTGTACAAGGACTTTGGCCTTAACATCAGAGTTTCTATACAAACACAGAAACTGAAATGTCTTGATACTTTCATTGTTGCAAATGATAATATAGAACGTATCAATAATCACTTTGGGGAGATTACAGTGATTGACAATAGGATGGCCCATTCCTTGGAAAGTTCTTTTAAACAAAGACACCTACTCTTACTACATTCATCTCATCAGACATTTAAAGTTGCTTTCAGACTCATAAGACAAAGGTCCTCAGTTCTTAGTGATGATTTACCTAAAAACAAGATTTTCAAAATCATTCATATTTATTATTCTTAAGTTTTTTTATTTTAAATGTTTATTTAATTTAGAGAGAGAGAGAGAGAGAGAGAGTGCATGCACAAGTGGGGGGTGGGGGGGAGGCAGGGGCAGAGAGAAAGAGACACAGAATCCGAAACAGGCTCCAGGCTGTCAGCACAGAGCCTGACATGGGGCTCAAACCCACAAACCATGAGACCATTCTGTGAGCTCAAAGTCGGACGCCCAACCGACTGAGCCACCCAGGTACCTCTCTTATTTACTTTATTTTTGAAATGGTAGCCTAATATTTTTCACTCATTTACAAGAAAATACAGCTGTAGGAAGATACAAACTTGGCTTTTATTCCCCAATTGATTTCTGCAGAAACCTAACAGTTCCCTAAAAAATATCTCACAAAAAAGTCCTCCTGAGGACAGAGTTCACCGTGCCAACACTATTCTTATTTTTAGGCATATCTATATTACCAAATTCCAAGAAGATCTTTTTTTTTTTCTAATTTATTTCTGAGAGAGAGAGATAGAGTGTGAGCAGGGAAGGGTCAGAGAGAGTGGGAGGCACAGAATCTGAAACAGGCTCCAGGCTCTGAGCTGGCTGTCAGCACAGAGCCGATGCAGGGCTTGAACCCACGAACTGTGAGATCATGACCTGAGCCGAAGTCGGACGCTCAACCGACTGAGCCACCCAGGTGCCCCCAAGAAGACCTATTTTTGACACACTGCTTATCACTTTCTCCTCCTTGAAACATTCTGTTACTTCCTAATCTTTTACAGCCATGTGCTTCAGACTCCTCCATTTCTGGTAATGGCACAGTAAGTAATGCAGATGAATATACTTCTACCCTCTGAAAACAACTAGAAAAAAAGCTGGACAAAATGCAAACTAAAAAAATGTATGTCTGACACATATGAGGACTCTGAAGGCAGTGAAGAATTAAGAACTAAGATCAGGAACAAGAAACCCAAGAGATCTGAGCCCAGATTTGTATTTTCCCCGGAGGCATCTACTAATTCCAAAGGATGCAACTGAGAGGCTAAGTCTGAACTTCTGACAGTGAGCTAGAAGACAAAAAGATGCAGATCGTGAAGGGCCTCATAAACCCTCAAAATTTGGATCACAATTATAGCCTATGAATAACAGCCTTCATACGGATTGAAATCTAGCTTCTAATCATCTCAACCTTCTGTTCAATTAAGGAAGTTCTCAAATGTTTAGTGTAAATCAGAATTACCTGAATTGTTTATTAAATTGCTGTGTCCAAACTTTTACAGTTTATTCTTATTCATTAGGTCTAGAGTGGGCCTAAGAATCTGCATTTCTAGCAAGTCTCCAAGTGATGCTGCTACTGCTGATCAGAGAACACATTTAAAGAACCACTGGATTAAGGTGATCTGAGATTGAGATTGCTAATGCTCCTAGTAACAAGCCAAAAGTAAATATATTTCCCTTCGAAAAAATAATTTTCTAGGCTTCCAACTACCTCTGTGATTTTTCATATGCAGTTAACATTCATAGCAGGCTCAAAGAAATTGGACAACGTGGTCAAAATCAAGGGAAACAATTGAAAATGGGGAAAAAACCCATAGGGGATATAAAGATAATGTGATTATCACACTCTTTCATTTCTGTTAGAAGAATAACATCTCTTTTGCATTTGGTGAATAGCATTATTGTGAAAAAATAACAATTTAGGAATCAAACAGACTTGTCTCTTTCTAGCCAGGTAACTTTCCTTGTAGTCATAGGGTTATTTCATGCATTAAAAATATATACAAATTGCCTAGCCCTGCAATGGGCAGATAGGTAGGAATTCAGTAATCAACAAATCCTACTCAATTAGAAATGCAGGTATCCTCTTTTAGCCCAACAACTGGTAATTAAGACGCATTCATCTAAGAAAAATTAGGCCTATCCAGTCATTGTGACCTAGGCCTTCTCCCATGTTATTTTGAAAAAATGCCCTAAGTCAATGAATGGTTCTCAAAGTGTGGTTGCTGGACCAGCAGAACCAGCATCATTTACAAACATTTAAAATGCAAATTATCAGGTTCCACTCCAGATCTAAATCAGAAACTCTGGAAGTGGGGCCAGCAATATTTTTATCATACTTTCCAGGTGATACTCAGGTACACTAATATTGGAGAGCCAATGCTCTGGGTGATTTTGATACATAGGCTGTTAAGAATCTCAGAAGCAAAAGGTTTCATTAAAGACTGACCAAATAAGGACACCTGGGTGGCTCAGTTGGTTAAGTATTGGTTTCAGTTCATGTTATGATCTTACAGGTTTGTGAATTCACAACCCATGTTGGGCTCCCTGCTAACAGCAGAGCCTGCTTGAGATTCTCTATCCTGCCCCCTTTTCTGCCTTCCACCCCTTGCGCTGTCTCTGTCTCTATCTTAAAAAATAAACATAAAAAAAATTTTTTTTGAGATAAAGACAAAGACAGCGCAAGTGGGGGAAGGGCAGAGAGGGAGGGAAACAGAATCCAAAGTGGACTCCAGGCTCTGAGCTGTCAGCACAGAGACCAACCCAAGGCTCAAACTCACAAACCGTGAGATCATGACCTAAGCCGAAGTCAGAGGCTTAAACAGCTGAGCCATTCAGGCGACCCTCAAAATAAATAAATTCTAAAAAAACTAAAAAAAAAAAAAGAAAGAAAGAAAGAAAAAAGAAAAAGACTGATCATATAATTTCATTCCTATCTAGGCAATTACAAAAACTAATATTTAGTGAATACTTACTATGAATAGCATTATGTTAGTTACTTTATATTTAATATCCATATATTATACATTTCAGTTCTTCAGATTGGGATTCAGCAACCATACCTAAAACATCAGGTCACTTTTACTTGCTGCTATTGAGTGAAAGAATTAACTTCCCACTTCAGTTCTCTCTCCTTAACAAAATCTCTCCACCACATATCATTTAAACTCTATTGACATTCTATCCTTATGCTATGAAGCTGAGTGAACTGAAAAAGCAAAGTAACTTGTCCAAACTAATTAAATGGCTTTAAACATTTAAAGACTGGTCTGATTCCAAAGTCTATGTGTTTCTATACTATACTGCATGAGAAATTTTTATAATGCTCTTGTAGAAATAAATATATTGAAGCTTAACAAGAAAAAAGCAAAAACAAACCATATTATTTCAGAAACATTAGGACACAAACTAGGATACATTAGGATACAAAATATCCTACAGATTAAAAAAAGGAACTGCGTCAAATATTCCTTTATATCAATGTAGAAAGTTAATCTTTCCTCTTAAGAATTGTTTAAGCCAAATCATATCTGATATACTGGCATATAACTCAGCTAATTCAACCATATATTAAATGCTCATACATTTTCAAAAATTTTTTGAGAAAGCATTAGGGCACAGCAACAGACAACCCAAAGCCCATCATTAAAGCAAGAGGATCTGGGGCACCTGGGTGGCTCAGTTGGTTAAGCATCCTACTCTCAATTCGACCCAGTTCACCATCTCATGCCTTGGTTTGTAGGATCAAGTCCCATGGCCCTGTCCTGATGGCATGGAACCTGCTTGGGATTCTCTCCCTCCCTCTTTCTGGCCCTCTCATGCACAGCGGCACGCATGCACGCACTCTCTCTCTCAAATAAATACACGTTAAAAAAAAACAAAAAATAAAAAAATAAAAAAAACAAGGGGTGCCTGGGTGACTCAGTCAGCTAAGCGTCCAACTTTGGCTCAGGTCATGATCTCACAGTTCATGGGTTCAAGCCCCACATCGGGCTCTGTGCTGACAACTCAGAACCTGGGGAGCCTGCTTCTCATTCTGTGTCTCCCTGTCTCTAGAGCTGCCTCTCCCCAACTAGTGTTCTGTCTCTGTCTTTCAAAAATCAATAAATGTGAAAAAAAAAACCCAAGAGGATCTAACAAAATTCCTAAGTTTCCCAATTCTGTTGCCTATAGGTTACAATAAAAAACTACATACACTCAGCTGGCAAGAAGAAAACCAGTACTTCCAACTTTGTCAGATAGGACTATATCTCATGAAAATCTTTTACTATACCATCAAATTACCTTAGAAAAGGCTCCCAACCATTTATTACACTTAGAAGGTAGCTCTGGGGCAGGGGTGAGGGGATGAGGTTCACTCCATAGGAGAATCAAAGGATATAAAATTGTAAAAGATTCTCTTTACACAATTACAAACCTACAGGACAGAATTCTAGCTTCTGGAACACTTAAAAATAATGCTGAATTAAAATCCAACATAGAGGGGGCACCTGGGTGGCTCAGTCAGTTGAGTGTCTGACTTCTGCTCAGGTCATAATCTCACAGTTCCTGGGTTCGAGCTCACACTGGGCTTCGCACTGACAGCATGGAGCCTGCTTCAGATTCTCTGTCTCCCTCTTTCTTTGCCCCTCCCCAACACGTGTACACATTCTCTCTCAAAACTAAACACATAAAAAAAAATTTTTATACAAGAGCCTGGGTGGCTCAGTCACTTAAGCGTCCAACTTCAGCTCAGGTCATGATCTCACAGTTGGTGAGTTTGAGCCTTGTATGGGGTTCTGTGCTGATAGCTCAGAGTCTGGGGCCTGCTTTGGATTTTGTGTCTCCCCCGCTCTCTGACATTCCCTTGCTAGCACTCTCTCTTTCAAAAATAAAAATTAAAAAAATTTTAATAAAAAATAAACACGTTTAAAAAATACAACATATAAATTTTAGATCTCTAGCACATCTTGTCTCTAATAATATTTATTTCCCTTCATTTTATTTATACTCTTAATTTGCTAATCTACATCAGATTACTGCGAGAAATAAAGAAAGTAAAAATCGAGCCATTAATTTATGGATAACTATCTCACACATTAGAGAACTACTACTACTCAAGTTGAAGACGATATATTCAATCTGGACGTCCCTGAAAAGCTTTAATTTTTCTTCCCCTCTGCCCCTCTGTTTACTAGCCTGACACAGTTTTCTATCTAATGCAAGCATAGGATCAGGAAACTACTATAGACAGAAGGATGAGCACAAAACAATCATAGTTACCAAACCAACTATAAATACAGCCCTTAGCTACTGGTAGAAGACTTACTAGAGCCATGTACTATGTAAGTTACACAGCCTAACAATTCTCACAACCATCCTATAAAATAGACAATTGTTAGCAGGCCGAGAATCTGATATTCTGATGAACTACTCTAATATATTACCCATCCAAAAAGTTGTTTCTCTCAACTGGATATCAATCCATATGGAATACCTTTACATAGTATAAACAATGGGATAGGGATCAGCAAACCTTTTTTGTAAAGGGCCACATAGCAAGTATTTTAGGCTTTGTAGGTCATACAGTCTCTGCTGAAACTACTCAACTCTACCCAAACAATTCAAATTTGTGTTGTAGCATGAAAGCAGTAATAGACAAGAAACAAATGAGCATAGCTGTTTTCCAATAAAATTTTATTTATAAACAAATTTAAATTTCATATAATATTTGCAAGTAATAAAACAGTATTCTTTTGATTTTGAGGATATCATTTAAAAATGGTTCTTCAGCCATAGACTGTAGGCCAGATTTGGTCTGTGAGCCTTAAGTTGCCAATTCCATATTATATATTATTCATTAAGCAACAAACGAACATAATCAGTTAGTAGAATTTAAGCTCCATAGAAAAAAGAAACTTGTCTACTTTGTTCACTAGCATCAGGAACACTGTGATCAATACATGTTTGTAACATGAATAAATCTTTCATTTGGACTATAAAATGTGCAAAAATTATCAACATGTTTATCATGTACCCAAACTTACCACATATCAACTAAATCAATTTAACAAAAAAACAAGTATTCAAGACATTTAGCATGTAACAATATCAAAAAGAAGATAATCTAAAAAAATTCTGCTAAATGATTAGACATTTATAATGCACAGTAAAGGGATGTTCGAGTGGTTCAGTTGATTGAGCATCTAACTCTTGATTTTTGCTCAGGCCATGATCTCACGGTTTGTGAGACTGAGTCCTGCATCAGGCTCTGAGTTGACAGTGCCAGAGCCTGGTTGGGATTCTTTCTCCCCTCTCTCTGCCCCTCCCCACACTCGTACTCCTGGTCTCTCAAAATAAATAAATAAATAAATGTTTAAAAAAAAAAGTTCATGTGGGTGGCTCAGTCAGTTGAGCATCTGACCTCAGCTCAAGTCATGATCTCGCAGTATGTGAGTTGGAGCCCCGCGTCGGGCTCTGTGTTGATAGTGCAGAGCCTGCACCTGCTTCTGATTCTGTCTCCCTCTCTCTCTGTGCTCATACTCTTGTCTTTCTCTCAAAAATAAATAAACATTAAAAACAATTTTTTAAAAAAAAAGGAAAAACACTACATGAACTGAAAACCAATGTCACAGAAGTAACTGAAAACACCTTTTATTTTTCCCTGCAAATTTCACCATATTTCTGTCGGTCTAAAGAACACCTAAACAGTAAGTGCTGCAAGGAATCAAGATGTTAAAATAAAAGCTAGAGGGGCGCCTGGGTGGCTCAGTTGGTTAAGCGTTCAACTTTGGCTCAGGTCAAGATCCTGTAGTTCATGAGTTCAAGACCCATGTTGGGCTCTGTGCTGACAGCTCAGAGCCTGGAGTCTTCTTCAAATTCTGTGTCTCCCTCTCTTTCTCTGCCCCTCCCTGCTCGTACTCTCTTGCTCTCACTCTCTCTCTCAAAAAGTAATAGATAAACACTAAAAATTTTTTAATTAAAAAAAAAAGAACGATGAAACACTAAACCATGTAATTTTTTTTTATTTTTTTTTTAAATGGGTTTTTTTTTTATTTATTTCTAGGAGAGAGAGAGAGACAGCGTGAGCAGGGGAGGGTCAGAGAGAGAGGGAGTCACAGACTTGAAACAGGCTCCAGGCTCTGAGCTGGCAGTCAGCACAGAGCCCGACGCGGGGCTCGAACCCACGAACCGTGAGATCATGACCTAAGCGAAAGTCGGACACTTAACCGACTAAGCCACCCAGGCGCCCCCCCATGTAAATTTTTTTAAAAGGTTGCCTATTAGTCAGAGAGAAAAGTATAGAGGAAATCAGAACAAAATCTAGACTTCTCTGAATAAAACTTCTTTTGTAGATAGGGCTTTCAAATCATGTAATATTTTTTGCATACTTATAAAACAAACTAAATCATTTTAATTGATTTAAAAAAAAGTAATTTAGGGGCACTTGGCTGACTTAGAGCTGCATGCAACTCTTGATCTTGGGGCTGTGGGTTCAAGTCCCAGGTTGGGTGTAAAGATTACTTATTATAAATAAACAAAAGGTTTTTTTAAAGTTCACTTAAAAAAAAAAAAAACACAACGTGGGGCGCCTGGGTGGCTTAGTCGGTTAAGCATCCGACTTTTGCTTAGGTCATGATCTCGCGGTTCCTGAGTTCGAACCCCACGTTGGGCTCTGTGCTGACTGCCAGCTCGGAGCCCGGAGCCTGTTTCAGAGTCTGTGACTCCCTCTCTCTCTGACCCTCCCCTGCTCACGCTGTCTCTCTCTCTCTCCTAGAAATAAATAAAACATTTAAAAAAATTAAAAACAAAACAAAACACAACGCAGTAATTTAAATACTCATTCCTAGTAGGGTATACCTCATGGTGCCACCAAACACCAACAAGAAAACAGAAGGAAAAAAAATTTTTAAGTATTTTACTAGTAATTATATTTGTATTGGTATTGTGAAACTATCTCATAGGACAAAGCAAATAAGTAATTAAGTTAACATCATTAGGAAAAAAGGCACAAAACCCAAAAGAGCCATAAAAGGAAAAAAGATCAATATTTTGACAACATAATTTTTCTCCAAGGCAATAGTTGCTAAAACCAAACACAAAAGACTAGTAAAAAAAAAAAAAAAAAAAAGGTTTAAACTATTAGCAGATAACATCACAGCAAGGGATTAATTTCTCCAAAAGACTCTATTTCATCAATCTAAGAAACCATTGTAAGATATATATCATTGTAAATACAAATGTAATACAAATAAGCAAACAAATTTTTCTAACTGAACTATGTCATGCCATTATTATGCACCTAGATAGATTTCAGAGATGTGAAAAAAATGTGTGGCTTAGACTTAATATAAGAACTTATATGAATCAATAATATTCTAAAGACTAAATTAAAAAACAGGCAAAGATATTAACTAGCACATATCAAAAATGAAAAATAAATGAACTACACATATGAAAGAAAATGCATTCAACTTTACTCTTAATAAGAGAAATGCAAATTAAGGTTGTATCGCAAGGTGCCTGGGTACCAGTTAGTTGAGCATCTGACTCTTTTGATTTCAGCTCAGGTCATGATTTCATGGTTCATGAAACTGAGCCCCACCTCAGGCTGCACTGACAGCACAGAGCCTGCTTAGGATTCTCTTATTCTCTCTCTCTCTCTCACCCCCACTCACTTTTTCTCTCTCAAAATTAATAAACTTTAGAAAAATATATATATAAATCTTTGAAAATATTAGTTTTTAGTATATAACCTAAAAAATTTACCCCCCCCCAAAATCAGAAAAGCAACACTTGCCTTTTTCCCTTTTGAGGTCTCAGAATCCTCATCTTCACCCACACTGAGTAGATTTGCCTCACTACACATAAAACAAGGGGAGAAAAAACCTTAAGTGTTATTTGCAACCCATACATTAAATTCATATGTTTTATTCTCTTTGCTTACCTAATTTAGGGATCAGCAAACTTTTCCTATAAAGGGCCAGAGAGTAAACATGGTCTTTATACCAACTACTCTGTCATTTTGGTATGAAAGCAGCCATAGACCACATGTGTGGCTGTGTTCCAATAAAACTATTAACAAAATCTAACGATGGGCCAGATTCAGCTATAATTTTTGCTTTCCAAATTACAGATTTCATATACAGTCACTCATTTTTCCTTTGTCTTGGATTTAAAATTAGGGGAAAATAACAGAGAAACTAAATAGTAAAAAAAAATCTGGTAAGAAAACCTTAGCTGATATAAAGAAAGTAATTGATGGTGTTACCACAGTAAAATGGTTACACCTTTGCAACTCCTGGAAATATCAACACTTCAGAATCATTGGCCTGAGAGTCTAAAAGATCAGACTGACATATCTATTTAATCTCAAAATATTAAAAAAGCTGAAGCTCCTAAGGATCCTCTTATAATGATAATCCAAAGAATAGGATTCATAAATGAAATACACAGAATACGTAACACCTTAAAATACAAATTTTTTTATATAATCATGATGAATTTTCTAACAAAGTTAAAATACATTCTTCTAAAGACAACTCTGCTGAGCTATTTTTAGTAAAATCTTAGTTACTTATAATAAAAATATAAAATATTTGTTTCATTGCTACTTCTATACAACCCAACTTTTTTTGTAGTAAAAATTCTCTTTTTTCCAAACATTTTACAAAAATGTCGAAAAGGTAGTATACTTTCTACTCAATTTTGGATTTAATTCCAATTTTTCAAAATTACATAAATACTAAGTATCTATTAATAAAAATTATTTTAAATTCAAAAATAAAAAACAAAAAACACAATAGAAAGACGACCACAAAACACCAATTTTAGGTGAAAGCCTTACCAGTTCAAAGCTCTCCTTCAAATAAAAGTTTATAGTCAGTTCAATATCTCATATGTGAAAACACATGAAAGTGGTAATGATGCATGGAGCTGTTAACCCGGACAGAAAAGTGAAGCACCTACACTATTTATTAGCCAATATACTCTGAATGATGTTTTGTGTAGAAATTTTTAAAAATACTTATAGTGTTGGTAGAACTTCTTGTATATATTTGTGTATCTCTGAATTTGTTCTGTCCAGTGGAAAACAAAATCAATAAACAAAGGCACTAATAGCAATGGTGAATATGTAATACAAATCTCATGATATACAAAAGTTTGTATTAAAACTACCATTTACATTTTACAAAGAAGTCATTCTAAGCACACTAATAAAGTGTAATGAATACTCTGTTTACTTCTGTCTGAGTTAACATCTGTGTTTATCATTTATATAGTTTCTGTTTTCTCTGGTAGTAATGTAATCTAAGATGCATGGGGCCACTAGGAAGAAAGACATACTACAGGACTTAACCTTTCAAAATTCAGAGGTCTCGATGTGGGTTCACTTACTCATGATAAACAGTAGCTTTTCAAATCAAAAATACTATTAAAAAAAAGAACAATTTCTTTAATTGAAAATCTTCAATCGTCAATTTTTAATCATAAGCTTACATGTATTACATGCACATAATTATTCATTTCAAAAGACAGAGAAATGAAAATACAAAATTATTTAATAAAAATCTACTTTTTCTTTCCTTGATGCTACTAGAAAAGACGTTTTCTTAAGAATACCATACACTTAAAAATATTTCCATGGAATATAAATCATTTTTTAATAGAATGTCATTCTTAGAAACTATGTGAGGGAAGAAAGAAAAGTCTTACTCTTTTTCTGGATCTCCTTCACTTTCGTCTCCATGATCAAAGCTCCAATTATTTTTAAAACCTCCATCTCTCTTAGACTCTGATCTAGCCAAAGCTGAAATAAAAAGAGATAAGTATTTATTAACAGAGCTATTCAATATGAATTTAGTTGTCCATATGCATGAGTTTGTTACCAAGAAGAACCTCAAATTAGTAAGATACAGTAAAAGTAGAGGCAGAGCACATGGATATGTATAAAATATGTAAAAATCAACCCATGTATGTCCATATTTGATCACTGATCAAATTACTACCTGTTACTTTGTTTGGCTTATTTATGAGAACTATATCCAGACCACTAGCCTTTACTTCAGTCAGTCATCTCTGCCTTTTAATAAGGAGAAATCAGTGTTTTCTGTGTTGACAATATGGTGAACTCAATGTTCAGGAAAATTCTCTAGATAAGAACACCATATATGTTTACAATGAGTTTAAAAAAAAATTTTAAGTAAGTGGCTAACCCCCTGAAGCCATAAACAACCAGAAACTGGGAACCCAGAGATAAATGAATTCTGAAGCTGGCATCTGTATGACAAAAACCTGATGACCTAGATCCTGAGCTTTAAGATCAAGTTTGGGATGCCAGCAAGATGAGAGGTCAGACTGATGACCAGAAGATCTGAAGGGCAACCCTCCAATTAGGTGAACTAGGGGGAAAAAAGAAACTAAAAGAAAATAGGAATGATTATGATGTCTTGCCTTTGCTCTGCGTTTTTAGGTTAAACTGATGACAAATAAAATGTATTTACACATGGTTAGGGAATTCCTAACCACAAGTTCACAATTACTCAGGTTTGGGAACAGAATTTTCAGGCCCAGGAAAGCCTATAATTAAAATAGTCTTACAAGATGCTGAATATCACTAGATGTTAGAAAAATGCAAATCAAAACAATAATGAGATACTATTTCACAGCCATTAGGTTAGCCATTATTTTTTAAAAATCATGAAATAGTATGTGTTGGCAAGGATGTGGAGAAATTGGGAATTCTATGCACTGTTGGTGGGAATGTAAAATAGTGCAGCCACCATGGAAAGTTTGGCAGTTCCTCACAAAGTTAAACAGAATTACCCTATGATCCAGAAATCTCGTTTTTAGGTATGTACCCAAAATAACAGAGAGCATGGACTCTGATACTTATACACCAACATTCATAGTAGCACTAATCACAGAGCCAAAAGTGAAAACAACTCAAATGTCCAGCAAAAGATGAATAAATAAAATGTTCTGTGTATATACACACATATATAACCATACAGAGGAATGTTACTCAGCCATAAAGGAATCAAGTTCTGATACATGCTACAACATGGATGAACCCTGAAAACATTACAATGAATTAAACAAACTAGCCATAAGATAACAAATACTGTATGTTTCCACTTAAATGAGGTATCAAGGATGGGAAAATTCAGAAGCAGTAAGTAGGACAGAGGTTAACAGGGACTGGAGAAAGAAGAATGGAGAGTTATTTTTTAATTGGTATATAGTTTTTGTTTGGGATGATGAAAAAGCCCTGGAAATGAATGGTAGTGATGACTGTACATTATAAAAGTACTTAATGACAATCCAAAAGTGTACACTTAAAAATGGTTAAAATTGTAAATTCTGTTATGTATATTTTGCTATAATAAACTATTTTAAACCCCCTCCCCCTGCAAAAAGCCTCTACATGACTAACAGAATCAAATATAAATCCTCTCTAAAAATATATAAAATTTAAATACAAGGTTCAAAAAGAGTTTCAAAGAATAGGAGTTCACTACCAAAATTATGAAATGGGAAGGAACAAGTCACTATGAGCAAATCTGAAACTTCTTTACATGTATACTGGGGTTGGACAAATAATTATGTATAATGGATGGCAAGGTTTCTCCCTGTCAGAGAAAGAGGTTACAAATAAGCAAGAGAAGAACCCAGAATGAACTCTGTTCATTCTAATGGTACCAGAGTAAGAGATATCACTATGACTTCATATTTGACATATATACAGATAGATACGAGAACAAATATAGGCATGTCTTGTAACATGGGTTAGTATACAGAACTAAGGCTCTGTTCTCTGAGAAGGTCTAAAAAGCAGTGACACCCTAGTTGTAACAAGTACACTCATAACCAGATCTTGATTTTTAAATACCATTCTCTAATAAAATGAGTCCAGGCTCCTAGAAGAAATGACTGATTCTACGGATGGGTTTCAAGGAAAATAGAAGATAAGCCTGGAGTATTTTGTATACTAGGAAATAAGGAGGTTTCTTTAAAAAAAGAAAAAAGATGGGGGGATGTCAAAAGGTTACAGGAACCAAAATGAACCCCCAATAGTTGAACAAAGGTAAACAATTTTAGCAAAAGTAAACAACAGCAATGAATTATAACCCCGAAAAGTGAAGAAATAGTCACAAAGCCATACTGACATAAATGACTGAATGAATAAATAAATGGGAAAAAGGGACATACCTTCCTTTAAAAAGAACTCCAAATGATAAATACACAAACTCTTTCCTGTAAGAGATGAAACTCAATTCCCTCTCCCTTCAGTATAACCTGGACTTGGTAACTCACTTCCAAGCATCAACTACAGAAAGGGGGAAAAAGTCAATTGACCGTGAGAAATCTGACACTCACTACCTTAGCGGTAATTAAGGTTAAAATCAAAAGTGATATCTTATTCACAGGATGTACTGTTTAATACGATGTGATGAAAATGCCACTTCAGCTCTGTGGTCTCCTTCCCAAAAACCCTTAATGCCAGTCAATCATGAGAAAACATCAGATAAACTCAAACTGAGAAACAGTCTACAAAATACCTGACTAGTATGCTTTTAAAAAGAGGGAAAGATTAAGAAACTATCATAGATCAGAGGCGACTAAGGAGATGTAACAATCCAATGCAGTATGTTATCCTGGACTGACCTTGGAATAAGAAAAGAACATTAGTGAAATAACTAGGGAAGTCTGTAGTTGGGGTAATAGCCAACATTAAGAAAAGATGAATAGTATACAGAACTGTAACATCTTTGAAACTTGTCTAAGAACTTTAAAATATCAAAAGTAAAATGAACCTGTTTTAAAAAAAAGATGGTTAGATGAAAATTATGCTACCAAGACAGAAAAGGTAACAAACTATAATGATTTCTAACCTAATGAAGATTCATAATTGAGCAACTAGTATCCATCAACTGAAGCAAGTTAATCAAAAAGGCTACAAGGCAGCAAAAAGTTAAGAAATGTTTATTATTTATGCATTAAAAGAACTAGGGTTCTAAATACACAATTCTAACACATCTGGTCATGATTTCCTAATCAACAGATTAGAAATTCTAAATGTATAAATAAAAGAACAATAACCTCATGAAAGTGATTGCTGCCAATAAAAAAATAAATTAGAAAAAACAAACACATTTTTAAAACATAAGTTTAGGGCAATTTGGAGTAGGAATAAAATCTTAAATCCTGAAAAGCCCTTGAGAATACTACACCACATTCCAATATCCTGCTATAGTTGGCATTAGTAATAACGAGAGTAGAAAATTGTGTCCACTAAACTCCACTTACAAAAGTAAGTGGAAGAAGAAATAAAGGTTGAGACACCCCAGTTAAGTATCACAGATTTAATACATGCATTTTTCTCCATATGTTTCACAAAAATGACAGTAATGGAAGGAGGGGAGAGAAAGTAGAAACCTTAAGAACAAAACAAAAACCAGAAAGGAGCTAACAGTAAATGAGAGATGTAACTAAACTGACCAAAGATGAAAATGTGATGGATGGGGAGGGACGCACTGGCTTAGTTGACTAGAGGAAACAACCTATATACCTACAAGGGCACAAAAACTACCAAAGTGACACAAGAAGATTCGAACACTGCTGCATCAATAAAAGAAACTGAATTATTACAAATATTTCCATAAAGAAATATTCAGGCCCAAAAGGCTTCTCTAGTAATTTTTTTTAAATAGATTATTTTTATTTCATGGTAATTTTGTTCTTTTTTTTTTTTAACATCTACCCCAAACATGGGGCTCAATCTTACAACCCGAAGACCAAGAGTCACATGCTCTAATGACAGAGTTAGCCAGGCACCCCTCTACTAATTTCTTTCAAGCTTTTGAGAAATAGCAACACATTTATTATCCCAGAAAATGAAAGAAGGGGAAATACTCTGCACTGACTTCTCAAAGTGAGAGTATCTGGATTCTAAACCTGACAATGACATCCAAGGAAGGAAAATTATCACTCTCTCATGGAGACAAATATAAAACCCTAAATAAATTACTAGCAAATCAAATCCAGTAATATGTAAAGAAAATTACACACTAATCAAGTAGGGTTTATTCCAAAAGAATCAACATTTGAAAATTAAAAATATAATCCACAAAACAAAAACTCTGCAACAAACAGCAAACAGTAACACATACTGTAGACCTTAGGGGCCCCTAGGTGGCTCAGTCAGTTAAGTGTCCAACTCTTGATTACGGCTCAGGTTATATTTTCACAGTTCATGAGTTAGAGCCCTGTGTCGGGCTCTGTGCCAACAATATGGAGCTGGCTTGAGAGTCTCTCTCTGCCTCTCCTCTTTTATTTAAAAATAAACTTTTAGAAAAATTGTTTAAATATTAAAAAATTAATTCTTGAAAATATTTAAAAAACACTGTAGACATTAAATCTAACTACATCAATAATCACTCTGAACATCAATGGTTTAGATGCACCAATCAAAAGACAGAGGTTGTCAAAGCAGATCAAACAAGACCCAACCATATGCCATCTACAAGAAACATACTTCGAAGAGACACTAAATAAATAAATAAATGGACACATACAGATTAAAAGTAAACAGATGGGGAAAGGTATACCATACTAACAATTATCAAAAGAAAGCAGGAGTAGCTATATTTTCAGACAAAGCAGATGTCAAGGCAAGAAAAGTTATTAGAGATAAAGAAGGGCATTACTGTGGAGCCTGGGTGGCTCAGTCGGTTAAGCGTCTGACTTCAGCTCAGGTCATCATCTCACGGTTCCTGAGTTGAAGCCCCACATCGGGCTCCATGCTGACAGCTCAGAGCCTGTAGCCTGCTTTTGATTTTGTATCTCCGCCCCTCTCTCTCTGCCCCTTCCCCACTAGTGCTCGTGCGCTCTCTCTCTCAAAATTAAACATTAAAATTTTTTTAAAAAACAGAAGGGCATTACATAATGTTAACGGAGTCAATTTTCTTTTTAAATTTCTTAATGTTTATTTTTGAATGAGAAAGAGCATGTGCGCGTGTGTGCAGGTGCCAGTGGGGGAGGGGCAGACAAAGAGAGTAAATAAGACAGAATCTGAAGCAGGCTTCAAGCTCGGAGCTGTCAGCACAGAGCCCAACATGGGGTTCGAACCCATGAACCATGATATCATGACCTGAGCCAAAGTCAGATGCTTAACTGAGCCACCCAGGGGCCCCAACAGAGTCAATTTTCAAAGACATAACAATCCCTAACATGTATGTACCTAATAACAGTGTTAATCTACTTGAAGCAAAAACTAATAAAATTCCAAGAGTAAACAGAAGAACCTGTTTTAATAGTTGGAGACTATAACGTTTCTGTATTAGAAATGGTCCGTGACAGTGGGCAGAAAATCACTGAGAACAAAGTTGAACTCAATAATACCATCAATCAACTGGAGATTATGGACATCTACGGACCACTTTATCCAACAACAGAAAAATACACATTTTTCTCAAGCTCACATGGAACAATCACTAAGACAGACTACATTCTGGGCCATAAAACACTTTAACAAATTTACAGAAACAGAAATCACACAAAGTCTGCTCTCAAACCACAAAAGGATTAAAATAGAAACTGTAACCGAAAGATAAGCTAGAAATCAACAAGTGGAAAATTTCAAAATACATGGATGATTAAAACACCTCTAAATAACAAATGGATCAATGAAGAAACCTCAAAATAAATTTAAAAATATTTTGAACAGGGGCGCCTGGGTGGCTCAGTAGGTTAAGTGTCCAACTTCGGCTTAGGTCATGATCTCACAGTTTGTGGGTTTGAGCCCCGTGTCGGGATCTGTGCTGACAGCCAGCTTAGAGCCTGGAGCCTGCTCCAGATTCTGTATCTCCCTCTCTCTCTGACCCTCCCCTGCTCTCTCTCTCTCGCTCTCGCTCTCACTCTCGCTCTCTCACAGAAATAAATGAAACATAAAAAAATTTTTTTTAAATAAAAAAATAAAAATACTTTGAACTAAATAAAAATGAATGTACAACTTACCAAATTTGAGAGATATAGTGAAAGCAGTATACACAGGGAAATTTATAGCATTAAAAGCATGTATAAAAAAAGATCTAAAATACATCATCTAAGCTTCTACTTTAGGAAGCTAAAAAAAGAGCAGTTCAAAACTAAAGCAGAAGAAAGAAGTAACACAAATTAGAGCATAAATCAATGAAACTAAATAGGGAATCAAAAAAGAAAAATCAACAAAACCAAAATCTGGTTCTTTAAAAGACTGAAATAATCCATAAGCCTCCAGCCAGGCTAATTAAAAAGAGGGAAGATATGGGAGTGCCTGGATAGTTCAGTCGGTTAAAGCATCCAACTCTTGGTGTCGACTCAGTTCATCTCACAGTTCGTGAGATGAAGCCCTGCAGCAGGCTCCACGCTGACAGCATGGAGCCTGCTTGGGATTCTCTCTTCCTCTCAAAATAAATAAACAGGGAAAAAAAAAAAAAGCAGGGGAAGACACAAATTACTAGTATCATAAATGAAAAAGGAACATCACTACAGATCACATAGATATTAAAAGGAGAATACTATTAACAATTCCATATCTAAATTTAATAACCCAGATGAAATAAATGGATCACTTCCTTGAAAGATACAAACTGCCAAAACTTACACAAAAAGAAACAGACGATCTAAATAAGCCTCTATTAAGGAAAGTGAATCAATATTTACTTTCCAAAACAGAAAACACCAAGCCCAAATGGGTTCACTAGTGAATTCAACCAAATTTATGAAAGAAATTGTATCAATTCTTTATTATCTCTTTCAGAAGACAGAAGCATTCTATGAGACCAACATCACCCTAGTATCAAACCGGATAGAGACATCTGTTAACAAACTGAATCCAACAATGTTTAAGAATTATGCACCATGGCCAAATGGGATTTGTCCCAGCTTTGCAGGGCTGGTTCAACATTCAATAATCAATTAATGTAATCCATTTCATCAATAGGCTGAAAAAGAAAAGTCATACAATCATATTGATAGAGGCAGAAAATGCACTTGATAATTCAACTCCTATTCAAGATTTTTTAAACTTAGTAAACTTGGAATACTAGGGAACTCTCTAAACTTCATAAAGAGCATCTACAAAAATCTAAAGCCAACATTATATATAATGGTGAGAAATTGAAGCTTTTTCACTGGGATCAGGTATAAGGGAGAAATGACCTCTCATCATTCCTTTTCAACAATGCACTGGAAATTCTAGCTAACTCAATAAAACAAGAGAAGGAAAAAAGAGGGCTATAGATTGGGAAGGAAGCAATAAAACTTTGTTCAGAGATGATATGATCACTTACACATAAAATCCAAAACAATCCACCAAAAAAACCCCGCAACTAAGAAGCAATTATACTATCAGCAGAATACAAGATTAATACAAAAAGGCCAATTGCTTTCCGATATGCCAATAATAAAAAAGTGGGATTTGAAATTAAAAGCACAATACCACTTACATTAGCATGCCCCAAAACATAATACTTAGCTGTAAGGCTAACAAAATATGCACAAGAGCTATGAGGAAAACTACAAAACTCCAATAAACGTAATCAAAGTAGAACTAAATATCATGGATAGCACAACTCAATATTGTCAAGTTCCCAATTCTTCTCAACATTATCTACAAATTCAATGCAATTGCAATCAAAATCTCAGCAAGTTATTTTGTAGACGGTGAGAAACAGATTCTAAAGTTTATGTGGAGAGCCCAAAGACCGAGAATAGCCACAATATTTATGAAGAACAAATCTGGAGGACTGAAATCACCCAACTTTGAGATTACTTATAAAGCTACAGTACTCAAGTCAGTGTGGTGTTGGCAAATGAATAGAAGTATCAGTGTAAATGAAAGAGAACCCAGAATAGAGCCACATTAAGGTAATTAGTTGATCTATGAAGAAGGAGCAAATGCAATACAATGTAAGAAAAGTTAAGTCTTCTCAAAAAAATGGTGCTGAAACAATTGAACATGCAACAAAATGACTCGACACAAACCTCACAACCTTCAAAAAATTGATTCAAAATTACTATAGTGGAAAACTATAAAACTCCTACAAGATAACCTTGAGTATGATAATGACTTTTTACATACACCCAAGGCACAATCCGTGAAAGAATTGATTAGCTGGACTTCATTAAAATTAAGAACTTCTGCTCTGCAAAAGACAATGTCAAGAAAATTGTCAAGACAATCCAGACTGGGAGAAAATATTTGCAAAAGACACATCTGATAAAGGACTGTATCCAAAATATACAAAGAACTCTTAAAGTCATTAAAAAGAAAACAAACTCAATTAAAAAATGGGCCAATGGGCACCTGGATGGCTCAGTCAGTTAAGCAGCTAAATTCATCCCAGGTCATGATCTTGTGGTTCATGAGTTCAAGCCCTGTATAGGGCTCTCTGCTGTCAGCACAGAGACCATAACTTATGGTGCATCTAGAGTTAAAAACTTACATCCACATGAACATCTACACACAAATGTTTATAGCAGCTTTAACTGCCAAAAATTGGGAACAACTAAGACGTCCTTCAGTCAGTGAATGGATAACTTATGGTGCATCTAGACCCTGGAATATTAACTTCCCAAAGAAGGAATGAGCTATCAAGCCATGAAAAAACCCCACAAAACTTAAATGCATAATACTAACTGAAAGCAGCAAATCTGAAAAAGCTACTTATTTCAAGTATACTTTTCTTTTTAATTCATGTAATTAAAGTTTATTTGAGCACAAAATACTTTCTCTGTCTAAAAAATTAGCAGTAGCAGCAGTACTTTCTGGCCAAGGAGGGCAGACCTCTCCAGACTATTAAAGCCCGGTGCATAGCGTCCCACTTCCTCTGTGGATATATACCTGTGCATGGTGGCTAGCGCCCCTTTATCAGAGTATCTCTGTCTCTTTCATGATGGTTTTTTTAGGGAGAGGAAGAGGGGACTTGGGTGAAGATCTGGGATGATTCTGAGTGGGCTAAACCATTAGGCTGTACCTCAAAGAAAGCCAGTCTCCCAGGTATTGCTCTACTGCATGTATCTATGAAGGCACTTCTCTGGAAAAGGCAAAACTATGGGGACAGTAAAAAGATCAGTAGTTACTAAGAGTCTTTTTGGGGGAGGCAGGTTTAAAGGATGAACAGGTGGAGCACAGAATTTTATGGCACTGAATATATTCCCTATGATAATGATAATGGATACATGTCATTATATGTCTGTCCAAACCCACAAATTATATACAACAGCAAGAGTGAATCACACTATATATATGAACTTTGGGTGATTATGCTGTGTCAATGTAGGTTTACCAATTGTAACAAATATACCACTCTGTTGGGAGATATTGATACAGGTGGAAGCTATGCACACACATGGGAGTAGAAGGTATATAGGAAATCTGTGTACTTTCCTCTCAACTTTGTTGTGAACCTAAAACTGCCTTTTAAAAAAAGTCTTTAAAAAAATAAGTAAATACTTTGCATAGTTAGGAAAAAAAAGTCAATTTCATTGAGATATAATTGGCATAACATTGTATAAATTCAAGGTGTACACCATAATAACTTGACTTCTATGTATTGGGAAAGGATTACCACAATAAGTCCAGTTAACTTCCATCACTTAATAGAGATACAAAACAAAAGTTCTTTTCCTCGTGATGACAACTCATCACACAAGAACTGATGAAAACTTTTTCCTTCTGATGATTTATGCTCAACAACTTAAAAAAAAAATACTAGTTAACAGTTGTTAACTATAGTCATCATTTTGTACATTAAATCCTCAGTACTGGAAGTTTGTACCTTTTGACCACTTCTCTAAGTCCGCAACCCTCACCTCACTTCCTGCCTCAGATAACCACAAATCTGATCTCTTTGTTTAAGATTCCACATATAAGTGAGATCATATAGTATCTGTCTTTCTCTGACTTATCTCACTTAGCATAATGCCCTCAAGGTCCATACACGTTGTCACACAGTGCCAATGTCCTTGATTTTTATGGCTGAATAATATTCCATTATATATACGTGTACTACTATTTCTTTATCCATTCATTGTCAATGGATCTTGGGCTTTTTCAATGTCATGGCTAATATAAATAATGCTAAGAACATATGGGTGCAGTTTTTTGGTACTTTTTTTCAAGTTTTTACATACACTGTAATATTAATCTCATGTGTACAATATAGTGATTCCACACTTCCATAAAATACCTGGTGCTCATCACAAGTGCACTCCTTAATCCCCATCACTTATTTCACATATCCCTCCACCCATCTCCCCTCTAACATTGTTTCCTTCAGATATATTCCTAGAAGTAGAACGATGAGTGATGTTGAGCACCTTTTCATGTACCTGTTGGCATTTGTTTATCTTCTTTGGGAAAATGTGTATTCAGGTCCTTTGCCCATTTTTAACTGGATTTGGGGGTTTTGGTAATGAATTGTAGGAGTTCTTTATATATTTTGGATATCAATCCCTTATAAGACTTACAAGTATTTAATAAAGTCTTTAAATATTTTTTCAGTATAAGGAAAACATAATACATACATTACGAACCAAATTCTGTTGACCCAGCCTATATACCTACCTGACTGGTACTTTCCTGCTGTCATAAAAACCAAAGAACTGTAATTAACAAAACAAAAAAGTTACAATACAAAGGACCAATAAGACCAAAGAATTTCTTACATCACAAAAAGCACAAGCCACTGGGAAAAAACAACAAATGACTATATTACACTAAAAACTTCTGTTTAAGGGTCTCTTGTGTGGCTCAATCTGTTAAGTGTCCAACTCCTGATTATGGCTCTGGTCATGATCACACTGTCTGTGAGATCAAGCCCCTCATTGGGTTCTGCACACAACATAGAGCCTGCTTGGAGTCTCTTTCTCTCTCTTTCTCTCTCTCTCTCTCTCTCTCTCTCTCTCTCTCTCTCACCCTCCCACCCCCGCCCATCCACCACGTGCATGCATGCCCTTTCAAAATAAATAAAAATTTCTGTTCGAAAATTATTCATTAGAAGATTAGCAATAATTTCATAAGATATATGCCCAATCCATAAATTCTACCAAAGTTTACTATCCAGAGTATATAAAGAACCTCAACATTCCAAGAGAAAAACAAATTAGGCAGAAGATATGAATGAACAATCAAGAACAGAAACACATCACACAAAACAAAAGCACAAAAAGAAACTCATAGTGTATTTTGTTTACTTTACTCAAGAGTCCCAAACTTAGGGAACAGGGATTTAGCTCTAGGTTGGTACTCAATATTTTTTGAATGTTCATGAATAATGAGCATTAAAAAAAATTTTTTTAGTATATGTGCTGCCAAAGTGAGCACTAAAAAAATGTTTAATGTTTATTTCTGAGAGAAGGAGAGAGAAAAAAAGGGAGAGAGAGTGTGTGGTAGTGGCAGAAGGACACAGAGAGAGGGAGACAGAGAATCTGAAGCAGGCTCCTTGCTATCAGTGTGAAGCCTCACAAGTAAGGCTGGATCTCATGAACCATGAGATCATGAGCCAGAGTCAGATGCTCAATGGACTGAGCCATCCAGGCACCCAGGATGCCTGGATTAAATTAAAATATTAAATTAAATATTAATATTAAAATATTAAATATACAATTAAAAATATATTTTTAATTCACCAATAAAGATACTCAATCTCATTATAGATCAGAGTATTATTAAGTTAAAACCACCATCTGATAATCCCATTGAATGGCAAAAACTAAACTATCAAACATTATAAAGTGGGTGATGATGTATATAAACTGGAAAATTTAAGAACTGTTAAACCAGTCCGGAGATCAACTTGACAATCTACATGAAGCTGGAATTGCACATGACCCAATAATTCCATCACTAAGGGACACACTAGATGAGGTGTCAGTGAGGTATGGACCAGCTAAATCTGGACTGCTGCCCGTTTTTATGAGACCCAAGAGCTAAGATGCCTTTAACATTTTTAAATGGTTGGGGGGGGGGACCAAAAAATGTTTCATAACACATAAAAATGATAAAATATTCAAATTTGAGTGTCCATCAAGTTTTACTGGCACATAGCCACATTCATTTACTTATGTCTCATCTCTGACTGTCTTCTTGCTAAAATAGCAGCACTGAATAATTGCAACAGGGAGTGTTCAGACTGCAAAGCGTAAAACATTTACTATCTGGCCCTTTAAACAGAAAGTTTGCTGACCTCTGCCCTAGAGAAACACACGTGCACAAGGAAATGTACTTTTAAAGATTTCAAGGCAGCAATATAAAACATACAAAGGTATACATAGTAGCAATGTATATAATAATATGAAAGTGGATACAACCTAAATTTCTACAAACAGGGGAATGTATAAACTGTAGTATATGCATGCTATGAGACACTAATTGACAAAGAAAATAAAAGTACAACCATTCTTATCAACATTAATCCCTCAAATGATGCTCTAAGAACGAAAAGAAAGTTGCAGAAAAATACAGAACATAACTCATATTCTGAAACATGTAAAATAACTTACACACACACACTCACATTTAGAGATAAATACATAAAAAGTAAAGTGCAAAGAAATGCATGAGAATAATAACTACCAAATTAAGGATGGTAGCTAACCCTGGAAGTAGGAGGATGCGAAAAGGACAGAGTTTACCCCTGCTTCAACTATGCTGGTAATGTTTTCTTTCGGCTAGTAAGTAGAACATGAGTTTTTGCTACACTGTTCTTTTATTTCTCATAGACATAAAATATTTCCTAATAACTTTTAAACTATCACTATAAGGTTTCGCAATAATGAAAAATAGGATAATTTTTTTAAAAGGATCACTGCGACAGAACTCCTGCAACTGAGAAATATAAAACCAGTAAAAGAAAACATAAAGAGGAATTTAATGTGAATGTCAGAAAATCTTGATAAAGCAATTTCAGGTAGCTCTGTAGCACTATTGCCCCAGTCTTTCTTCACAATCTGTCAGGATTCTCCAAAGACAGTCTACTGGAGCCCCAAGCCACCATGCTACAGGTATCCTGCTGAAGAGACCAGATGAAGAGGCCTTTACACTACATGGAGAGAAGGGCCCACCCCTCCACATCTACCAGAGTCAAGACATTTGAATGAAGCCACCTTGGAACCTCCAGACCGGCCAAACTACCACTGAATAACTCCCACAGATGCTACATGAAGCAGAAAAATCACCCAGCCGAGGTGATTTTCTCAAATCCCGAATCTATAAAGTCTTTGTACTTTTGAAAAGAAAACAGATCAAAAGATTATCCAAGACTATCTCAAGATGTTTATACATATTACATATAATTATATATGATATATAGTATCATAGTATATAGTATATATATCATATATAATATAGCCTTGAGAGTGATATTAAATTAGATTCCTCAGGAGCCACTAAAACCACATATTCTTTGCGTCAGGATCCAGCTTCTGTTCAGTGTTCTCTTTATCTACTTCATTCCATTCAGTGGATTTCTATGGACCTTTCGGCAGGATACTTGTATATAATTAGTTCTGTCCAAGTTCATCATCAGGCAGCTGTTTGGTGCTGTTAGTGTTTCTGAAAGTTTTTTGATCTTCTATAGAACAGAAATATCAAGTGGTAGTATCTTATACCAAAGTAATGCAGACGATTCTATCTTTACACAGAATACACAATCTCTAAAAACTCAGTTATCCCAAGCTGATGCACACAAACTTTCAAAGCCAGGAAATGAACAACTTGAAAATGACTGTAAGAGACAAAGAGTCCAATGTTCCTTCTGCTCCAAAGAAAGGTGGTAAGATCATCAGAGTCAGAGAGGAAATTCAGTATCCAGGGAAGTGGACCAATGACATTTTAATTCTGAACGTGAAATGCATAAGTCAACAGGGAAAAAATCTGACAGTAAACTTAAATTTGAAGATAAACTTGAAAAACAGGTAAAGCTTGTAAATGGTGAAGACAAAGGAGACCCAAGAGTTGGTACTCAACTGTGAAGGAAATGCTGATCAAGATTCTCAAACTTAATTGCTATTATGACAAAACTAAATCATTCTTTGATAAAAATCTCCTATGATGGTATTAGAGAATGTAAACCAACCTAGGCCAAAGAAAGAAGATCAAATGTGGAAACATTTGGAATCCCACATCATCCAAACAGTGGTCACAGAAGTTATAGAGGCAGAGTCAACAGAGGTCATGATGGTGAAGAGGTAGTATCTTCACCATGTTTTCACGATTTAGTGGCAGATTCAAACATAGGAGGTCATGGGGTAGAATGTTTGCCTATTTTTGAATGAGGAAACAAAGTTATTACATAGTTTACAAACAGGTCTCAAGAAATTTCTAGCTCTTCATGTCCTGAAACCTTTTGGTTTCAATCTTTGCAAAAAATGAAGTGAATTTACTATATACTAGACACACACACACACACACACACACACACACACACACACACACACACAAACAGTTGTTGTTCTCCCTACTCTATTTTAAAGACTATAATGTAGTGACTGTGAGAGAGGGGGGAAAAATACTAAAAATCAAACATGAAATATATCTGAAATAGCCAAAAAAACTCCAAAGGCAAGATCAGAATATGGTTTGTTGCACTGCTACTCAAGCCTGTAGCTTCAAATGCATCAAGGTAACTGTTGTTAACATGGGACAATGCAGAGTGTCTAAATGTCTCCATTTGTCCCCAATGATTATCCCAAATTTAGCAATTAAAGTCCTGTATCCTCAGGAGACAAGAGATCCTAATTTTTGGTGATGGATGCAGAAAATTATGTAAGTAAAAAACCTAAGATAATCCAAAGAATAGGGCTGAAGCAAAACTATTTTTAGTGTCAAACAGATACTGCATGCATAGATTCCGTACTTGTGGTCTTGTTTTTTTTTTGTTGCTGTTGTTAGCTGATGTTGGCAACCATAATTTGCAGTTCACAATAACAGATTACCATCCATTGTTTCATCATTCCAAGCAATAGGACTTTAGGTTGTAATCATGATCATTAATAGTCTGCTGTCTAATTTTGTATATTAACTGCTGTGTTTTGTATTAAGATCGTGTTAGTTTAATTTTTAATAATGTGACCATGTTTTCTAAGAGTGCAGGTAATGAAAACGAGAAAGACTACAATTAACAACTCCAGCATGACCCAGACATCACTAAATGAAAGAAAAAAGGAAAGAAAACTTTCTAACATTCTTCTTTTCTTCTTATTTACGCTTACCTGGATTCAGAAATTCTTGAATCAGTCCCTGATCAAAGAGAAGTCAAACCAATGACTGTTTATGTTGCTCTTTATACCTGTGAAACAAATTACAAATTGTGTGGCCTACTTTGTTCTGTCTTCTGTAACTTCCCAAACTGCCAAGAAATTAGAAACTTTTGGGTCTTGTAACAACTGTCACTTTCAAGTTTAAGCAATATTATGGCTTTGCTGAAAGAACTAAAAATATATATACCAGGTAAATGAGAGAGGAAAGGTGGCTGTGTAGATTAAAGAGCGCTGCAAATTCTTTGCCACTCTTTGCATTTAATGGCGGTCTACTTCCCTCCCCCTTGAATCTGGGCTGATTCTGTGATCTTTTTTGCCAACAAATGTGGAGAAGTGACAAGGTAATTCCTGAAGTTAAGCTTTAAAAGATCTGTGGCTCCTGCTCTTGCCCTCTTAAGAGTGCCGCTTCTTCAATAACTGATAATTCCCCATGATTCCCTATTATTTTTCCTTCTCTTGTCTAGCCCCCCTCTCAAAGAGAAAGTAGGAAAGAGGAAGAGTGGAGAAGCAAAGGGATAAGGAAAGGAGGAGACAAGGAAATGCTGAAGGAAGTTAAAGTTATATGTCAGGTCTCAATCTCCAGTTCTGATTTTCCCACCAATTTGTTCTAGATCACTTAACCCCTCTACAACTCTTGATTTCTTCAACTACTCACACAGTTTTGTAATGGCAACAGAAACAATCAACCTATGGAAGTGTAGGCATGTAGACTATGTAATTTCATTGCCTCCTTCCGCTCGGACTACACCAAAAAACCTACAGTATCAAGAACAATCAGATAACGGGCACCTGGTTGGCTCAGTCAGTAGAGCATGTAACTCTTGATCTCAGAGTTGTGAGTTTGAGCCCCACAATGGGTATAGAGATTACCTGATGATAATAATAAAATAAAATAGGGGTGCCTGGGTGGCTGAGTCAGTTAAGCGTCTGGCTTTGGCTTAGGTCATGATCTCACAGTTTGTGGGTTCAAGCCCTGCATCAGGCTCTGTGCTGTTAGCTAGCTGAGAGCCTGCAGCCTGTCTTCAGATTCTGTGTCTCCCTCTTTTTCCGTCCCTCTCCTGCTCACGCTGCCCCTCTCTCTCTCAAAAATAAATAAAACATTAAAAAAAATAAAATAAAATCCAATAAAACCCAACAATCAGCTAATACGTAGAACAAGAAAGGAAGTGAAAAATAAAAACTAGAATTCAAATAAAAACAAAGGCAATATGAAAGAAAAAAAGCAAGAAAAGAAGTTTTGGGTTTTTTCCCTCTTCTCTGAATAGTAAGAAAATCAATATAATAATACCAACTAACACATAGTGCTTGGGATTATATGCCTGGAATTGTTCTAAAAATTAAACATATTAACATATTTAATGTTCACAGAAAATTTATGAGGAACTCCAATTACCATCCTTGGTTCATAGTATGAAAACATAAAGAGGTTAAGTAATCTATACAAGGTCACACAGTTATTAAGTGGTAGAGCCAAATGCTGAACCCAGGCAATACAGCTTCTGAGTTCGTGCTCCCATTGCATTTCTAATGAAAATACCTTCTATTCTAAGTGACATTCTACTCTGCTGCTCCTTGTGAGTACATGAAATGAACTCAACTGAGATGAAACCCAGGAAATAAACACACTCAAGCAAGGAGTAAATAAGGAATGATACTGTGATGCAGTTTGTAAGAGTAGTGCTATTTAAAGAAAAAGGAACAGGGCTAAGTGGATAACTTTGTGGTGTGTTCCACTTAGCCGTTAGAAACTAAAGACCCTGCTCATATTCATCAAATGAATGCCAATAATTTATAGGAAATTGTGCTTTAGTTCAAGAGATCCTGTGAAGTATTTATTTACAGTTCTCAGTAAAACTGACAAACTGATTGGGTTCTGAATTACATTTTATATGTAAAATAAAAGTATGGTTAAGGGGAAACCGGTAACATTTTTCATTTGGAGACTTAATACATTTTGCCAATATAGAGAGTAGTAACAGCACAATAGTTCAGCATCAGGTTGTTCCAGCTAGTGGTCAAAATCCACAAAAAAAGTTGGACCCAAAGTCAAAAGGGAAACAAAGTAGCTATGTATGTATATGCATGTACACAAAAAGTAAAGGCAGAAAAAATGGGAGTAAATATTGGTGAAACAATTAGTTGGTAGGAAAAAGAAAAAAAGGGAGGAGAGGGAAGCTAGATGTAAGTGCAGTATAAAAAAGGAGAAACAAATGAAAGAGCAAGTAGATTTGTTAAAGGTTCCAAGGGGGAGAAAAAGGAGGAGGTATTAAAAGTAGGAGGAGAAGGGGAAACAAGAACAAACTAGTTACCATCACCTCTGCCCTAACTTATCTCTCTAATCATCTTTTGCTCTTCTTTAAAGCATCCTCTTCCATATGGTAGCCAATGACCTTTTTGGGAACAAATCCGATGTTAACTCCATTTTCATCTTGTACCACTTTCCTTGCCAACACCACACTGTCCTTTTAGTTCCCTAAACATGCCATGGTCTATTTTATTTCCTCAGCTTGGAAATGCCTTCCCACCTTTCCTTTTACTCACCCTTCAAAATGCCCCAATTACATTAAATTCTTGTTATTATAATTTCTTTTGTTGTACCTGACAGTTGTAATTCTACATTTACAAGTGTGATTATTTGACCACTGACTCTTCTCACTCAACTGGAATAGAGAAACCACTTTTTCCTCTTCATCGCTATGCCTCTCAGCATAGTACCTATTAACACTGCATTTCCTCAAGGAATACCTGGTGAATGAATGAAGGAAAAGAGAATCCTGCCATGCTATTATCACAAATAGAAAGGGTATAAAACAACCTTAAGTGAACAGAAGAGAAAGAAACAAAGAGAAAAAAATTCAAAACAAATTGTGGCCTAATTAAATTCTAACAATTTCAGTGTGATATTATACTAAAAAATTAAGTACAATAGTAACCAGTAGCTCTCCTTTTCCCTTATGAAGTCAGAAAAGGAAACAAAACTAACATTTTACTTCATTATAAGGAAATAAAACAGTCTCATTAGTCTAGAGGTAGGATTTTCACTTTGGAAATAAACATAATTTAGAACATGACTGACAAACAGGCATCTCAAACTTAATTTAAACAAAGCAGAACTATTAACTTCTCATTCTTCTACTACCAGTCTCATCCATATCAGTAAATGGAATTAACCCTCAATACCTCCAACCAAAACCCTGGGGGTCATCTATGATCCCTCCCATTCTCTGGTCCTCAATACACAATTTATCAAGAAGCCCTGTAAGCTTCTACATCCAAACATATCTTCAATCTATCCACTCTTCCAATCTCCAATGCTACCATTCTAATCCAAAATCGTCTTTTGGTTTTACTGAAGTAGAATTAACATACAATGCTATATTAGTTTCAGGTGTGCAACATATTGATTTAACAATTCTGTACATTACTCAATGCTCACCACTTTTAAGGGTAGTCACCATCTGTTACCACAAAACATTATTACAGTATTACTGACTATATTCCCTATGCTCTACTTTACACTTCTATGGATTATTTTATAACTGGATTTTGTACCTCTTAACATCCTGTATTAATCTACTCTAACTCCTCATTTTAAACTACTCCAATATTCTTTTTTTTTAATGTTTTATTTATTTTTGAGAGAGAGAGAGAGAGAGAAAAAGAGAGAGAGAGAGAAACCGCGTGAGCAGAGGAGGGTCACAGAGGAAGGGAGACACAGAATCCAAAGACAGGCTCCAGGCTCTGAGCTGCCAGCACAGAGCCCAACGCGGGGCTGGAACCCACAAACTGTGAGATCATGACCTGAGCCGAAGTCAGACGCTTAACCAACTGAGCCACCCAGGCGCCCCTAAACTACTCCAATATTCTAACTCATGTCTCTGCTTCTACTATTCCTCTTCTCTAATTCATTCTACACAGAGCAAAGTGACTTTTTAAAAAGATAAAATCATGGTGCCACTTCTTGGCGCCAAACTCTTTAATGACTTCCAACTTCTTACAATAAAATAAAAATACATCATCTTGCATATTAGATCTGCTGCCTCCCTTTCTTATCATTCTCTCCTTTTCTTGCTGCATTTCAGCCATAACGACCTTTTTCTTTCACAGATGGAACCACATATCATCTCAAAACTTTACAGGCGTCACCCTCTTTGCCATACTCTGAAGTGTCTCATGGTTAAGATGTTACCTTAACTCAGGTGTCACCTCCTCAGGAGGGCCTTTATAAAAAGCAGTTTATATAAAGTGGCTTTTCCACTCCTTTATTGCTCTGTATATTCCTGTCTCTTTCACATTATCATCTTGTTTATTTCATTAACAACAAATTGTTTCGAGAGTAAGAAATACAGTGGTGAAAAAACAAAGTCACTATTTTCATGGAGCTTATATTTTAGTAAGATTGAAAAAAATTATCAAGTGATAAGTGTTATTATGAAAAATAAAACAGAATAAGGGAATACCATGGGTTTGAATATGTGGCAGCAGGACATTTTAAGTAGGTCATCAGGTCTGAGCAGACCTGAATAAAGTGAAAAAGGAAACTATGTGAAAACCATGGAGTAAAATTATTCTAGGGGTGCATGGGTGGGCTGAGTTGGTTAAGTGTTGGACTTCAGCTGGTCATGATCTTAATTTCATGGGTTCAAGCCCTGTGTCATGCTCTGTGCTGACAACTCAAAGCCTAGAGCCTGCTTCGGATTCTGGGTCTCCCTATCTCTCTGCCCTTCCCCTGTGCAGGTTCTGTCTCTATCTCTCTCTCTCAAAAATAAACAAACATTAAAATTTTTAATTATTCTAAACAGATTTTTACTGATTTATTAACTCGGTACAATATATGAAAATGAGATATGAGAAACTGAAATCCTTGCTTTCTTTCATGCTCATATTCTAAACAAGTTATGATTTGCTTTCCTTATGAGTGCTGCAGACAAGGTGAAACTCAAATTTATTCTAACTGTACATTCAGAGAACCTTATGTTAGATCCAACTAAAAGTGATAGTTTGAAATTCACAATCAGCCCAATATTTGTTGGCTTTATTTACGCTCTTTCCTTCCCCTCTATGTTCATCTAGTTAGAACTTAAACTGAATCAGAAGCCTGTGGAAGTCCAAGAGTTACCAAAGTACAAAAATATAATCAATCATCTGTATACTGAATGAACTAAGCATCAGTAACAGTAAGCCATCTTTGGAGGTTCCAATATCAAAACAAAAAATAACAGCACACAACACCACCTGTAACACAAGCTGCACCATTCTCGGCCTCTAATAGGTATCTATTCTGCCCAAACAAGAATGGAGGTAGAACAGTGGTAATAATGAATGAAAGAAAAACTTAAAAGCTTTCCACATCTTACTAGCAATCTCATACAAAACTCTCATCACTTTTAAATAAAGGCTGACTTGCATAGCTATGTAAGGTTTTTTTTTGTTTTTGTTTTGCTTTGCTATACTTAAGGAAGAATTAAAAGATTTCTGTCCCTATCCACCTCTATTAGGCCCTATTTGTTCATTAGAGTAATACTAAGGAGCTACTGTAGTCCAGGCACTGTGGTTCCAGGTGCTGTTAATAAAATCGTAAACAAGTCAATATCCCTCTACACCCTCTTATAGAATACCTATACCGCAGTTAATATATATTTTCTTAATTGAGAAACTTTTCTGATCAATTATTTTTTTAAAAAAGATTGCTTATCTTGTATATGAAAATCACCTTTTTGTTAAATTATCCCGAGTGGTTAATCCTTTTTAACAATTACCGCACAGTAGGCTCATTTTTCTTAAGATATTTATAAACACTTTATATTTAATTTGGGGTAAACATTGAACCCATACTCAAACTGAGCGATGCGAACACTCAAGTTCCTGGTCCACAACCACAGTGAATGTCCGTATTTTGAGGGTCCTTATTTATATGGGCAAAGAACCAATACTGTTACCCATTACCACCATTCCCAACAATAACATTCAGCTTTTCTTAAGACTTAGTCCACAGAACAAATGTCTAACTTTCCCTCACAAGTGAATAAAAACGGAACCACTCAAACTTTGGCTGTTAGCTCTGGTGACCATCCCCAAATTGACAGTGTGTATCTCGTTCTATATTTTCAGATAAATTATGTTATAAAATATCTTTAGCTAAACATTTCGTAAGAACATCAGATATGGCCAGACTTAATCTGAACCCTGGCTGCAAAAGGAAGCCTGGAGCTCTGCGAAACAGAAAGAGCAGAGGCTATATAATAAACCTACCCAAGTAAAACTACGGATCCCCTCCCTACTTAGATTGGCCCCCAATTTCACCCACCTTAGCAATCTGAAACTTTCCATGAACACCAAACAAGATCTGATCGCCATCCGCTCTCATCCTTAGGCCACCATCAAAAAATTTAAAATGTCAAAGACGCAACGCATGCACTCTGAAAGGACACCCACTAACTGCAGCTCGCAGCTGTATCCACCGGCGCCCTCTCGGCCTTGTCCGCCCCCAGCCGAGCTCCTCGCACCGGCAGACTCGAACCCAGCGCGCTCGCAGCACATTCCCTCCCCGCCGTCTCCCGGGCAGCCCCCACCCCCCTCAGTACTTCTGCAGCCCCCCCAAACCCACCCTGTGCGAATAACTGAATATCCGCAGACCAGGGGGCCACACTTTCCTGCATTTCCCCACCCCACCCCCTGCAAGGGCAGAAATAGGTGTACCTTCCAGAAAAGTAATCTCCCCTGCGCTGCCGCCGCTCTTGCCAGCCGCCATCTTCCTCCTCCCACGCCGCCTCCTTCTTAATCCATGGCCCACACCACCGCCGCGCTCGCAGGGATGAGGGGCCGCGCCGCAGGAGGGTAGCCGCCGCAGGGTTGCGGGCCTGGAACTCGGCCGTCAAGGGGGCGGCGCTCCCACGGCCAGATGGGCCTACACAAAAGCAGGCCAGGCGCTCCCGGGCCTATCCGCGGGCTGGCGGGTGGCAAGGCCCGCGGCCTGGACTTCTCCTCAGGCCCCGTTGGGGGAACGCGAGCGGCGGCGGCGGCGACGGCGCTTCCCGGGCCCGGTTCCTCTCGGCCCACGACTCCCCATCCACCGCCTACCCAGGCCGCCTGAGACGCTTTCCCCAGCCGCGGGCCCCAGGAAAAGAGGTTGAAGGCGAGCACACACACACACCTCCCTTCGTCCCGGGCCGTAAAATGGCCGCAGCCGCCGCGCCGGGGCGGCGAGGTCTCCGCGACCGTCAGGCGCCCCCAGGCCTTTCGCTCCCTCTGCAGCCGCCGCCGCCGCTACGGCCGTCCGCCCACCCCGCCCAGGCGTGAATGCATCAGCGGAGGCCTTTGCGACTGTCCATGTGGACAGGGGTGGGTCTCCTCTGCCACCGCCTCGCGTCCGTCGCCACAGCAGCTCCAGCCGCCGCCGCTGCCGCTCCTCCCCCACGGCCGCTGGAGCTGCCGCCTGGCTCCCGCCCCCACCCCGACGCCGCCGCCCCCAGCGCCGCTCCCCCTCAAGAGCCCGGGCTCCGCTCGCGGGCAGAGCGGTCTGCGGCGCCGCACGGAGCACCGACTCGAGGCTGCCGACGCCGTGGCTCTCGGGAGAGGCGGCCCTGCGCGGCGCCGACTCGGCCGGGACACGTTTCGTCCAAAATCTCCACCGCCGAGCGCCCCGTGGCAGACCCGGTGTGTGAGCGCTTCTAAGCCAGGCTGGTGATGAGTTTGGGTTCTGTGGCACCAGTTGCCTAGAAAAAAAAAGGTTAAAAGTTCTTTTCTTTGACGAGGCCTTAGAATTTAAACCATAGCCAAATGAAGAGGGAAGGTAGAGTGAAGTAGTGCAATCACATGTTTACAAAATGATTTGTGGTCTTCATTTCAGAAGAAGCTTTCAAAATAATTTATCAATGAAGATTCTACAGTACATTTTGTACTGTGTAAAAAAAAATCCCGTCCTATGGGCCTGAGACTTCAAAAACCATACACTGCCTTACAAGCCAGGCATTATAATTAATTGTAGGTTAATATACCATGTATAATTTATTTTTACTTTTTCCTTTGGCTTTTTAAAATTCTAAAAGTAAGACATTTATTAATGAAAGTCTGGAATACAGGAAAGGAAAGAAGTTATACATAGCTCCACCACCAAAACTCAATTTTTAGGTGTGTAGTCTTCTAAGCGAATATTTTTCTTAACTCCCTCACTATTCCTCTAAAAAACGAAAATTTCTGCTATGTATCGTTGAAAATTCAACAGCCACTAAAATGATGCAGAAAAGGTATGATTAAAGTGCAATCTTTGAGGAATGAACTGCTCTAATTAGTTTAATTGTCCTGTTAGCCAAGGCATAGGCAGAAAATCTTTTCCTTTAAAACTTCTTTTAAAATCTTATCCTAACATGAATAATCTTTCCTGATTTAGTAAAAGTAAATATAATGAATATTACTTATTTGTTGTTTTTGTTGCTTGAGGATTTTCAATGATCCAGTTGAGATGCTCTATGACATAAAGAGCGTGTGCCAGTGACAGTATAATACTGAGGTGTGTAAATAACAGGTAAATGTGGGTGACTGGACTCATTTGTACAGACTCCAAAATGCAGTTTTAGAAGATAATCTCTGATTTAAAAATGATGCATACTGGCTTTGAAAATGGAAAAAGGTGCAGGAAGTCAAGGAATGTGAGTGGCCTCTGGAAGCCAGAAAAAGCAAGGACACGGATTCTCTGTTACAGCTTCCAGAAAGCAAAATGAACACTTGATTTTAACTCAATGAGACAAAATGTCAGACCTCTGACCTTACAAAACTTAAGATAATAAATTTTTGTAAAGTTGCTAAATTAATGGTACTTTGTTGCAGCAGCCGCAGAACACTAATAATATACATCAGTGGAAAACAAGGTGGAGTTACATAAAAGACATCTTTTGAGCAGTCTGAGGTAGGCTCTTTAAGACATAGTTCATTGTTTTGTGTTATGAATTTTAGCTATTCTCTATGGGAACATATAATTCCAACATTTAAAATGTGGCATCAAAATCACTTGGAAAGGTTTGTTAAAACAGATTGTTCTACCCCACCCCTAGAGTTTCTGATTCGGTGGGTATGGAGTACACCTGAAAATTTGCATTTTTAATAAGTTCCCAAGGTGTTACAGCATTGCTGCCGAATAGGGGACCACATTATGAAAACCACTAGATTAAACAATCTCTAAATTCCATTCCTTTCAGCTTAATTCCATGAGTCTGCAATTATAAGTGAAATGATCAGTTTCCATATTAAAGTATAAGATTAAAGATATTTGCAGAAATCACTACTCTTTCTGTGAACATTTTCAATTAAAAAACTTATAGTATCATGTGACCCTTTAGGCATTCTGGCCTAGAAAAATTCAGATTGAGGACATGTCCTCTGAAATATAGATATATTTAGTATATGTGTAAGTATATATTTAATATATTTACAAATGTAGCCCTTTTTTTATGTGTACATTTTGAATGACACCCAGGGATGTTACTGAGAATGCTTTTAAATGTTAGAAAGACAAAATGTTAGAATTATAAATCCAATTATCTGAGTTATGTAGTCAGTTTTTATTACAAGTCTAGCCTGTTTTTACTGCTTAAATTTATCAAATTCTATTGAATTTGCTAACTTGTCATATTTAATACAGCATAATTATGGCATAGAAGATAAATATAATGGGGCGCCTGGGTGGCTTAGTCGGTTAAGCATCCGACTTTCACTTAGGTCATGATCTCACGGTTCGTGGGTTCGGGCCCCGCGTTGGGCTCTGTGCTGACTACCAGCTCAGAGCTTGGAGCCTGTTTCAGTCTGTGACTCCCTCTCTCTCTGACCCTCCCCTGCTCACGCTGTCTCTCTCTCTCTCTCTCCTAGAAATAAATAAAACATTTAAAATAAAATAAAATAAAATAAAATAAAATAAAGAAGACAAATATAATGGAGAAAAATTAGACTAAAGTTTGAATGTATGTATAATTACAATAGATAAAATAAGTTACTTTGTTTTTCTAATTATTCCATTAAAGAAAATTTGGAAAAAAGGAAAAACAAAGCAGAGACCTGCCACCCAAAATTCTGATTCTAATTCTAATGCCCTCTCTTCTCTAATAGCCTTTTACTCACTTGGTCTGGTCATTCAGTACCAAGTTTAAACCCTGGATCTGGTCTTCTGAACTCAGTAATGCAAACATCCCATCTCCATCCACAATGGCCAGTTGACCAAAGGACCGACATCTGCAAGGCTACCCAATCATCCTACACAAACAGAATTCAGAGGAAACAGGGTGGAGACAGACTGCAGGATCTTTTGGAGGATCCAAGAGAATGAGACCCTCCCCAAAGCTTCACTTCTGCTGAGATTCCTTTACTTAATATATAGTATTGCCATCCACCAGTTTCACAAACCTAGGAATCACTCTAGACTTGCTTTTTTAATTAAATTTACATCATTGAATATATCTTGAGCTTTTTTTAAAGTTTATTTATTTTAAAGAGACAGTACAAGTGGGGAAGGGTTAGAGAGAGGGAGAGAGAGAGAATCCCAAGCAAGCTCAGCACTGCCAGCGTGGAGCCCAGTGCAGGACTGAACCACAAAACCATGAGATCATGACCTGAGCCAAAACCAAGAGCCAGATGCTTAACCAACTGAGCCACCCATGCACCACATGTCCTTGAATATATCTTGAATCTATTCACATTTTTTCCAATTCCAATTAGTCTACCTTAGTCTTAGCCAGGATCACCTCTCAGCCATACTACTATAATAACAGCTTGAAACAGACCATTCCATGGTCCCTCTGACCATCCTCTAATCCATTTGTCACACAAAAGCTATAACGATCTTAAAAAATAAAAAATCAGATCAAACCACTCAAAGGTTTCCTATTGCTCTTAGGATAAACTCCTAAATCTTTAATCCATCTACTGGGCCCTCCCTACCTACTTCACTGAGCCTCAACTTAACAGCATTTTCACCTTCTCGGTTAAGCTCCAACCATTTTGTACTTCTTTCAGTTCCACAAATGCTTCATCTTCTTTTCTACTTTAAAGCCTTTGAACATGTTTTATCCTCCATCTGCAATGGATTTTTTGTCTAAATAGAGACTTGCATCAATAGGTTAATACATATCTGCTGAATAAAACAACACATTTAAAATAATCTTTGTCAAGGAAAATTCAGAATTGTAGAATTCTAGAACCTTGATTCCTTAGTAACCATCTAATTCAGTTTTCTCAGAAGTCCAGAAAATGTCTTTGTCCAAAGTAACATTGTGGTAGAAAGCTATGATAAATGCCCTAAAAAGGATCAGCAACCCACATATGAACCTAGGGCCTGGGTTTGAAGATTACAATGCTGAAAGAACTTGAGCTCTTTTGAGGAGGCCAGTAACTGACAGAAGGAAGACTTGAGTTGGTAATAGATACATAATAACAAAGCTTCCTCTTTGTATTTGGCTACAAAATCTTCTTCTGTATCACAGCTGTTATTTCCTCTATTTTAGCCAAATTTAAAATTCTTCATATAAACTATAGTTGACCCTTGACCAACATGAACATGGGTTTGAATTGCATGGTTCCACTTATACATGGAATTCTTTCAGCATACAGAACTATAAATGTATTTTCTCTTCCTTATGATATTAAATAGCATTTCCTTTTTTCTGGCTTATTTTATTGTAAGAATATAGTATGTAAGGGGCGCCTGGGTGGCTTAGTCGGTTAAGCATCCGACTTTCGCTTAGGTCATGATCTCGCGGTTCGTGGGTTCGGGCCCCGCGTCGGGCTCTGTGCTGACTGCCAGCTCAGAGCCTGGAGCCTGTTTCAGTCTGTGACTCCCTCTCTCTCTGACCCTCCCCTGCTCACGCTGTCTCTCTCTCCTAGAAATAAGTAAAACATTTTTAAAAAAAAAAGAATATAGTATGTAAAACATATACAAAATATGTGTTAATTGTGTTATCAGCAATACTTTGGTCAACAGGTAAGTTTTAGTTATATGCAGATTTTTGATTGTGTGGGGGATTGGTTCCTTAGAATCAAAGACCTCTGATTTGTTCAAGGGTCAACTGTATTTGAATAAACTGATTCATAGTTTATGATGGTAGAGCTTAATAATTATTAAAAAATAATCCAGTTTTAATACATACATTTCTTTGAAAATGCAATTATCAATCTTGTTCCTTTAAACCTAAAAAGTACAACATAGGGGTGCCTGAGTAGCTCAGTCGGTTAAGCCTACAACTTTGCTCAAGTCATGATCTCATGGTTCATGAGTTTGAGCCCAGGTCAGGCTCTTTGCTGTCAGTGCAGAGCCATTTTGGATCCTCTGTCACCTTTTCTCTCTGTCCCTCATTTGCTCATTCTCTCTCTCTCTCTCTCTCTCTCTCTTTCAGAAATAAACATTAAAAAAAAAAGCAGGGCATATAGTTAGTCCTTGACTAAATACAAGTTTCAGAAGACCATAGCAGATTCTGCAAATTATGTCTAGTTGATAGTTTTTGAAGGGCTAAGTGCATTTATGTCAGATAAATGAATATAATGAAATGAAAGTAATATATAAATTTCTGTTAGAAGGATGTAAGTTTCTGTTTTTAACATAATTTCTACAATATAATATTCCACTTCACTTTCAACTTGTTTATTACCTTATTTTTGCTATTGTTTAATCCTACCATGCTTCATGCTCCTTTATTATTTTCAGTTCTTTTAGCCCATGCTTTCTGTCCCTCTTCCATGTGGCAGATTTTTTTCTAGAACTTCAGCAGGTAGTTCAGTGATTAAGTGAAGCTGAAACTAATATTTTTTAATGTCAATAAATATATCCTTAGAATAACAAATTTCTTGTAATGGTTCCTACCAAATACCTTTAGTATAAACATTTATGAATAAACAGTGAAGTTCTCAAGTGACTTTCCTACATCCTTGACACTTTTATTTTCATGGGTCCCTTCCACAAGAAGCACATTAAAACATTTTTAACTAGACTTACAGTACCATATATGAAGCTGTATTTTAAAAAAATTTTTAAGTTCATTTATATATTTTGGGGGAGGGGGTGAGAGAGAGGAAGAGAATTCCAAGCTGATAGCACAGAGCCCCATGTGGGTCTCGAACCCATGAATTGTGAGATCATAACCTGAGCAGAAATGAAGAGTCACACTCTCCACCAACTGAGCCATTTAGGCTCCCTGAAACTATATTTTTAATAAAAATGTTTAAGGTTAGCTTTTTTTTACCAAAACTGCTTTGGTCTAAAGAGACAATCCAGACTGGATTGTCATACATTTGTTATCATCATGTTAATTTTTTTCTTCTGATTTTAAAAGAAATAACATTAAAACATCTTTTCATAAGCCAAGTATCGTAGGCCACAGACACTGTACTTCCTGTGCATAATGGATGTCAGCTGTGTAGATGACTGCTGGATCCTTTCATGTTCATTACTGGAAATTATCACATGAAAATTATATCTAGCTGAACTCTGAGGCAGTTGTTCTTAAACTTTAACATGCATAAGAATCAACTGGAGAACTTGTAAAACAGTTTCCTGGGCCCCATCTCAGACCATCTAATTCAGTAGGTCTGAGTGGGGCCCATAAATTTGCATTTCTAATAAGCTCAAAGGCAATGGGGATGTGCTGATCTGACAACCAGTTTAGGAACCGGTGCTTAGAGTAATGTATCTAAATGTTTCATTTACACAAAGGCAGTGCTCTCAATATGATTTGCTAGGTATATTATCTACATCTAATCAACATTTATTGACACATAGTAATAAAAACATCTACGGTTGTTTTTGTTTTAGAAGTGGAAACTGAGACCCAAAAGTTTGAAAACTTTTCCAAGTTGATTCAGCTAGAAAAGTCCAAAGCTGGAACTTGAGCCCACATCCATCTAGACTCCAAAGTTCATGCTCCCCTGTATTCATTATCATATGGTAGTGATCCCAATGGAAAAGTATAATCATTGGCCTAGAAGCAAAATTTTAAACAAGAAATAATACATAAAAATGGTAGAGAAATATATTTATCTAGACCTTCACTGTTGTATATGCCCTGTTAAAGACTGCTGATGGCCTTCTTTCTGTCTCTTTATTCCTCAGTTCTATCTCCAGTTAATAACAGAAAAAGAAATATAGTAATGGCTTCCAACATAATTTTCTGAAAGTGCTATGCTGTAATGCTAACTTCCAACTAAAGCTGTTTGGGAGTTTTCATTTTTCATTAACTTCACTTTGCAATTTAAACTGTTTCATCTCTGAACAACTCAAACTTAAATCCCTGAAGCACCAAAAAAGTAAGAGTTAGCTTGCACTCAGAGTTTTGAACTTTAAACACCTTCACCTTATGAGGTTCAAAATTTCATTTTGTAACTAGCTTCCTCATTCATTTTCTTGGTATTCTCTCATTATAAACATAAACACATGACCTAATCACTTTATCTTTCTCCATCTACGTGTGTGTGTTTCTTACTGCTTTTCTTTCTTTGATTCTTATTCAAGAACATAGTCTAAAACAAATGTAGGCTATTTTCTTAGTTATATTTTTTAAGAAGATGCTTTGATGACCTCAAAGTTTACGTACCTTTGCCCCACCACCCTAGTGAAAAGTGGCATAGTGGTTTTCACCAATCACACAGACATAGTAAGTACAGAAAAATAGAAGGATAAAGAAATGATCAAATACATCATGGAGCATTCATTTAATGAAATGCTTTGCAGCTATTTAAACCAGTGAATTAGATGTTTGTACTGATCAGGAAAGTAGCCATGATTAATTTTTTAAAAATTATAATTCATTTTCGTAAAAATAAATTTATGAATATATACAGTAATCTGTGTAGCATAGGCTATTTCAGAGGAAAGGGGTTAGAGGGCTGACACGGAGGACTTTATCTTTGTTATGGAATTTTATAGAATTTGGATTATAGGTAACTTACTTTCTTAAGTTTTTTTCAGTATTTTCAAATAATTTCAAGCTAATAAATAAAGCTATGTTTGTTTGTTTGTTTGTTTTTTTCAAGGAGCATTTCCCCGTTTTAGATCAGGGGACTTTATTTATTATTATTTTTTTTTTACAAATAGTTTATTGTCAAATTAGTTTCCACATAATACTCAGTGCTCAAAAGCTATGTTTTTTTAGATCTTTCTTGAGCCTTCAAAGTTTAACAGCATTGGGGCACCTGGGTGACTCAGTTGGTTAAAGACTCTGACCTCAGCAGGTCATGATCTCATGGTCCTTGAGTTGGAGTCCTGCATCTGACAGTACAGAGCCCACTCCAAATCCTCTGTCTCCCTCTCTCTCTACTCCTCCCTGACTTGCGCTCTCTCCCTCTCAAAAATAAATAAACATTAAAAAAAGTTCAACAGTATTATCTTACCATTTTCTTTTTTAAAAATGTCTTTTCTTGAAACAAAAATATGGTCATTGTGGACTTTCCTAGTTTATATTTATCCTCATCTGTCAGGCCTTTTCCCATCCTTAAAGTGTTTAAATTTTTAGGCATGAAAACCACACAAATTCAGTAATCTTGAAACTGGGAAAACTATTTTATGTTTCAATTATGACAGCTCCAGACAATTGCAGTTGATTCTTTTATTTTCTATTTCTAGTATTTGGTTTGTATACATTAGTCTTGAAGCCACCATGGAATTCAGTGGAATCAAATGAAGTTGCTGGTTTTTTAAGTCAAAAATGGTCAGATATTAGTGAACCTGGGTGGCTCACTTGTTTGGGCCTCCGGGCTCAGGTCATGAACTCACGGTTTGTGAATTTGAGCCCTATATCAGGCTGTGAGGAGCCTGCTTCAAATTCTCCCTCTCTCTGCCCCTCCTCCCCTTGTGCATTCTGTTTCCCTCTCTCTCTCAAAATAAATTTAAAAATAATTGGTTAGATGTTGATACTTTCATATGGCTCTAAATCAATAGCTTTCCTGAATTAAGTCATGTGATATCTTTACCTAGAAAATAATTATGGAAAATTTAGATTTGTCTTAATATTGTGTTATATACACGTGAAAACATAATATTGCAAAGCTTGGTTTATTAAAGGTATAGTTTACACAGTGACTACATTAAACCTATAATACAGGCATGTACTGCAACCTTACTGCCAATGTATTAGAAGAGCAAACATTATATTATTAAGAATACATACCAGCAGTTATCTATAATGTGATAAATTGGAGATCTAGGTTCTTATGAAATCATTATCATTTGGGGAGATGGAAAGAGATATCAGGACTTTAAAGTTTGTTTATTTATTTTGAGAGGGCAGGAGTAGGAGAGAGAGAGAGAGAGAGAGAGAGAGAGAGACTGAGAGAGTCTTAAGCAGGCTCCACGCTACACATGGAGCCCAAAGCAGGGGTCGATCTCATGAACCGTGAGAGCGTGACCTGAGCTGAAATCAAGAGTTGGGCTTAACTGACTGAGCCACATAGGTGCCCCAGAGATGTCCGGCTTTTAATGAGGAATTACTTAGAGAATGCTTATGATTATTTCCTCTTGGGAAAAAGTCATAATTTAGTAATGTTTTGAATTGGAATGTATTATACAGTGAATTAGAAAACATTTTGTATTGTTCGGAATTTCATGCCCATGAAAGTATTTTATTTTCTACATTATTACTGAACTTTGTAATCCTAAGCAAGATAAACCACTTAGGTATTTGGTTCTATGAATGGGTCTTCACTGTGCAAAGTCCTTGTCTCTTATGTAACAAACTGGACAGTGTAGGTCAGGTCCCATTTCTTTTTTTTTTTTATTTTTTTATTTTGAGAGACAGAGACAGAGAGCGAGTGGGGGAGGCACAGGGAGGGAGGGAGACACAGAATCTGAAGCAGGCTCCAGGCTCTGAACTATCAACACAGAGCCCTACACGGAGCTCGAACCCAGGGACTGTGAGATCATGACCTGAGCCGAAGTCAGAAGCTTAACCAGCTGAGCCACCCAGGCGCCCCAGTCAGGTCCCATTTCTGATAGACAGGAACAGGCTAGGGAGCATTATGTAAAATCTAAACTAAAGCTGTAAACACTAGTGCTGAGACCATACCTTGCTTCTCTAGTCCCCTTCCCCAGAGGAGACTTTGTGCATGACTTACAGACAAGCCATGGTTCTAGGCAGCCAGTTGTATCTCACCTGTAGGGAGACTATTTGGACTGGGAGAGAGTCTACCCTGAGGCCTGGCATGAAAGGATAGGGGAATAGGAAGTTGATGCGATTTCTTTATTACCTACTGTGATGACTAAATTACCCTACTTGAAAACAATTTTAAGTACCTGATCTACTTGTTTTAAGTCATGTATATAAATTAGGCTGCATTTAATATGGATTTAGAAACTGTCTGGAATATGAGGGTCTATAAATCAACTAGGAATATGTGGGCAAATATTCCTACAAATGTTTTTTTTTAATTGCTGTGATAATGTAAACTCTTCTGCAATAGTACCATCATGGGAGAAAAAGAATCCTAGCCTACTGGATTAAACAAATTCTCTAATGTTATTGAGATAGTTGACCCATTTAAATAAAACATCATAGAAATCTCTACCTTTCCTCAAAATGGGTATATATGTATACCTCTGGCAGAGAAATCAAACCAAATGTAAATTTTAGATAAAAAAAAATAAATTTGTCATTTTCCAGCATCTGGCATGGTGTTAAACATTTAGTAGATAGTCAATAAATATTTGCTAAAGTATCTTATAATTTATGTACTTTTTTACTTAAAAATTTTTTATAGTTTTTATTTACTTTTGAGAAAGAAAGACAGAGCATGAGCGGGGGAGGGCAGAGAGAGAGGGAGAGATAGAATTCGAAACAGGCTCCAGGCTCTGAGGTTCCAGCACAGAACCTGATGCGGGGCTCAAACCCACGAACTGTGAGATCATGATCTGAGCTGAAGTCGGACGCTTAACCGAATGAACCACCCAGGCGCCCCTAATTTATGTACTTTTATCTTTTGAGTCTGGCTATATTATATGTTTGGTGCCTTGTAGCCAAGCCTACTGGGCTGAAATTTTAAAGGCCCAATGGTGTAATGTGATGCAAAAATTTTCTTTTCTTGTGGTAATAGGATCAGCCCTTGAACATGGACTTGGCCTCTCCCCAGTGGCAGAACTGGGACATAACTGTGAGAAAAGAGAAGCATCAGGAAACCCCTACCACTCATTTGTACCATTATATCTTGTTTAAGGTTTGCATTTCTTTTTGCTAGTTTAATAGTAAAATAAAATGATATAAACATTAGTCAAGTCTAAGTTATTGGTCTCAGCAGCCTTCCAACCTAAGTGGCTTTGTGGCCACACACAGAAACTAGTGTTCTTCTGAATACTTGTTATATTACCAAAAGATCTCTTTATCCTAATGAAAGATTGTATTTTTAAAAATTTTTTTCTTTTTAATGTTTTATTTCTGAGAGAGAGAGAGACAGTGTGAGCAGGGGAGGGTCAAAGAGAGAGGGAGACACAGAATCTGAAACAGGCTCCAGGCTCTGAGCTGGCTGTCAGCACAGAGCCCAACGTGGGGCTTGAACCCACAAACTGCGAGATCATGACCTGAGCCGAAGTCAGACGCTTAACCAACTGAGCTGCCCAAGCACCCCTAATGAAAGATTTTAAAACACTAGATTAAAGTATGAAATAATTTTATAACAAATAATTTTCTATTAAATCCATAGAAGAATATTGCCTAATATTTATAGATAAATATGCTTACTTTATCTTCACAATCTTAAGTCATGTATTTTTTTTTATTTCTAAATTATGAATCAAATAAACTGTATCTTCTTCAAATTTGTGTCAGTGTCACAAGTTGACTTTAGGTGTCCTAGACCCTAGGTCTATTTTCACCTTATCCCAGCATTTAGCCACCTTGGTTTTGGGGCTTACCCCCAGCTCCAAGGTGTGCTTGATTTCAGTCAGACTCATCTCACTCACACTGGCATGGTGATTGCCTAAGATAAATCAATCTAGTCTGAAAGTGCACATTGATAAATAAGGGATTTTCTTTCATACTGAAGAGAAATATCCAAAGATGATTAACATCATCTTGATACATTGGCTAACTTTAGCAGTTTCATGTTTCTTGTATTAGCCTCTTTCAGACTGTGAAGGATCATAGCCCTCTTTATGACTATAACATGTAGAATAAGTATATGGATTAAAGCAGGAGACAATTGAAATGGAGGTATAAAGAATAAACAGTTTTGAAGAAGACAACTCATATAAAAGAAAATTGTTTTAGCCCTAAGAAACTAGTAGGAGTCCTTTTCTTCTAAGAAGAAAATTAAGGTGGAAGGAAGATTTAGGTTTCATTACTTCCTACTTTTTTGATTTTTGTATCTTATGTATACATGTTGTCTTTTTTTAAAAACTAACTATGGGGGCGCCTGGGTGAAAGACCTATACTCTGAAAACTGTAAGATGTTGATAAAAAAAAAATGGAAGATGACACAAATAAGTAGAAAGATATACCTTGATCATGGATTGGAAGAATTAATGTTTTAAAATGTCCATTCTACCAAGGCAATCTACAGATTTAATATAGTCCATCTTATAATATCAAGAACATTTTTCACAACTTTCCCTAAAAGTTATGGGGAACCACAAAAGACCCAAGATACCCAAAGTCTTGAGAAAGACAAACAAAGCTGGAGGTATCACAATCCCAGATTTCAAGATATACTATGAAGTGGTAATTATCAAAACAATATGGTACTGGCACAAAAATAGACACATAGATCAATGGAATAGAATAGAGAGTCCAAAAATAAGCTCACACTTACATAGTGATTTAATCTACAACAAAGGAAGCAAGAATATATAATGGGGTAAAGATAGTCCTTCAATAAATGGTGCTGAAGAAACTAGACCACTTTTTTATACCATATACAAAAATGAACTCAAAATACATTAAAGATTTAAATATCAGACCAGAAACCATTAAAAAAAATGAAGAAAACAGGCAATAAGAGCTTGGACTTTGGCCTTAACAATATATATTTTTTTGATCTGCCTCCTAGGCAAGGCAAACAAAAGCAAAAATAAGAAAATGGGACCAATCAAACTAAAAGGCTTTTGAACAGTGAAGAAAACCATCAACAAAACAAAAAGGCTATTTGCTGAATGGGAGAAGGTATCTGCAAAAGATAAAGCTGATAAGGGTTATATATCCAAAATACATAAAGAACTCTTAAGCTCAATCAAAACAATCCAAACAATCCAATGAAAAAATGGGCAGATCTGAATAAACATTTCTCAGAAAAACCCAAAAACAAACAAACAAACAAATACAGATGGCTAACAGATACATGAAAATATGTTCAACATCACTAATCAATAGGAAAATGCAAATCAATACCATAATGAGATGTCACCTCAATCTTATTAGTAAGGTTGTCATCAAAAAGACAAGAAATAAAAAGTACTTCAAGGATGTGGAGACAGAGGAACACTAGTGCGCTGTTGGCAGGAATGTAAAATGGCATGGCCACTGCGGAAAACAGTATGGAGGTTCCTCAAAACATCAATAATAGAAATACCATATGATCCAGCAATTCCACTCTGGGTATTTATCCAAAGAATATGAAAACACTAACTTGAAAAGATATCTGCACCTCTAGGTTCATTGTAGCACTATTTATAATAGTCAAGATAAAAAGCAATGTAAGTGTCCATTGTTAGAAGAATGGATACAGAATGTGAGATATATATATATATAAAATGAAATATTAGCCACAAAAAAATGAGACCTTGTCATTCCCAACAACATGAATAGACCTAGAATGCATTATGCTAAGTGAAATAGACAGAGAAAGACAAATACCATATGATTTAACTTCTATGGATTTTCATAATTGAAGTGTAGTTGACATGTAATACTGTATGAATTTCAGGTGTACAACATAACGATTCAACATTTATGTATGGTGTACCTTGTGTGGTCTTCAGTTTCTTTCAGTAGTGTTTTATACTTTTCACAATATAGGTCTTTCATCTCCTTAGTTAAGTTTATTCCTCTTATTCTTTTTGGTGCCATTGTAAATAGAATTGTTTTCTTAATTTCTCTTTCTGTTACTCCATTATTAGTGTATAGAAACACAATTTCTGCATATTAATTTTGTACTCTGAAACTTTACTGAATTTGTTTATTCTTAGAGTTTTTTTCATGGAATCTTATCTACAAATAGTGACAGTTTAACTTCTTCCTTTCCAGCTGGATGCCTTTCATTTCTTTTTGTTGTCTGATTGCTGTGGCCAGGACTTCAAGTACGATGTTGAATATTGACGGTGAGAGTGGACATCTTTGTTTTATTTCTGATCTTACAAGGAAAGCTCTCAGTTTTTCACCAGTGAGTCAGGTGTTAGCTATCAGTTTGTCATATATCTGCTTATTATGTTGAAATTTTTTATCCTCTATATTCATTTTGTTGAGTGTTTTTATCACAAATGGATGTTAAATTTTGTCAAATGTTTATTCTACATCTATTGAAATAATCATATATTTTCATATCATTTTATATTTTTACTTTGTTGATGTGATGTATCACATTGATTTGTGAATATTGAGCCATTCTTGCATAAAATCCCACTTAATCATGCTGAATAATTCTTGTAATGAATGCATTATTGAATTAGATTTCCTAATATTATGTTGGAGATTTTTGCATCTATGTTCACCAGAGATATTGGCCTGTAGTTTTGTTTTTCTGTAGTGCTTTTGTCTGGTTTTGGTATCAGGATAATGCTGGCCTTTTAGACTGTATTTAGAAGCTTTCCCTCTCTATTTTGGAATAGTTTGAAGAGAGTAGGAATTAACTTTTTTCAACATTTATTTATTTTTGAGAGAGAGAGAAAGAGAGTGTGTTAACAGGGGAGAGGCAGAGAGAGGGCGACACAGAATTTGAAGCAGACTCTAGGCTCTGAGCTGTCAGCACAGAGCCTGACACAGGGCTTGAACTCACAAATCGTGAGATTATGACCTGAACCCAAGTTGGACTTTTAACCAACTGAGCCACCCAGGCACTCCAACTTTTCTTTAAATATTTGGTAGAATTCATCTGGTCCTAGACTCTTGTTTCTTGGGAGTTTTTTGGTTCCTGACTCAATTTCATTACTAGTAATTGGTCTGCTCAGATGTTTTCATTTTACTGATTCAGTCTTGGAAGATTGTATATCTCTAGGAATTTATCAGTTTCTTCTAAGTTGTCCAATTTGTTAGCATATAATTTTTCATGGTAGTCTTATCTTTGTGTTTCTGTGGTCAGTTGTTACTTCTCTTTGTTCACTTCTGCTTTTATTTATTTGTTCCCTCTTTTTTTTCTTGATGAGTATTGCGAAAAGTTTGCCAATTTTGTTTATCTTTTCAAAGAACCAGCTCTTGATTTCATTGATCTTTATTTTATTTTATTTTATTTTTTAAAGTACACTCCATGCCCAATGTGGTTTTGAACTCATGGCTCTGAGATCAAGAGGCATATGCCCTACCAATTGAGCCAGACAGGTGCTCCTCATTGATCTTTTCTATTGTTTTTTACTCTCTATTTCATTTATTTCTGCTCTGGGCTTTATTATTTCCCTCCTTCCACCAACTTTGGGCTTTGTTTGTTCTTCTTTTCCTAGCTTCTTTAGGTGTGAAGTTAGATTGTTTATTTAAGATTTTTCTTATTTTTCTAAAATAAGCCTATATAGCTATAAGTTTCCCTCTTAGAACTGCTTTTGCTGTATTCCAACGATTTGTGTCTATATTAAAAAAAATTTTTTTAGGGGCGCCTGGGTGGCTTAGTCGGTTAAGCGTCCAACTTTTGCTTAGGTCTTGATCTCGCGGTTCATCGGTTCGAGCCCTGCGTCGGGCTCTGTGCTGACTGCCAGCTCAGAGCCTGGAGCCTGTTTCAGTCTGTGACTCCCTCTCTCTCTGACCCTCCCCTGCTCACGCTGTCTCTCTCTCTCTCTCTCTCTAGAAATAAATAAAATATTTAAAAAAATTTTTTATAGTTTATTTTTGAGACAGAGAGACAGAGCACGAGCAGGGGAGGGACAGAGAGAGAGACACAGAATCTGAAAAGGCTCCAGGCTCTGAGCTGGCAGTCAGCACAGAACCCAATGTAGGCCTTGAACCCACGAACCAGGAGATCATGACCTGAGCTGAAGTTGGATGCTTAATCGACTGAGCCACAAGGCGCCCCTATACTAAAATTTTTTAATGTACCTCTATAATAATAAAAAATATCATATGTCAGTTTTATCATATGTAGAACAATCTTTCCAAGAAGTTACCTTTAATATTTTTTCATTGTCACAATCTCAACTATGTACACAGTAGATGCTAAAATGAAGACATTCAATTTTATTTTAAAATCCAGCTTTTAGGGGTGCCTGGGTGGCTTATTTGGTTAACCATCTGATTCTTAATCTTGGCTCCAATCATGATCAGGTGGGTAAGTTCAAGCCCCGCATCAGGCTCTGCACTCACAATGTGGAGCCTGTTTGGAATACTCTCTCCCTCTCTCTCTGCCCTTAACCCACTTGCTCTCTATCCCTCTCTCTCTCTCTCAAAACAAATAAATAAACTTTAAAAGGTAAAATCCAGCTTGTATTCTGAAAGTATCATAAAAACAAAGGAGATATGCTAAACTGACATCAAATTGCTGCAATCTTGAATCAAACAGTACATTCCTCAAGGACATAAAATATTTGTGAAGACTTCTATATGTATCACATATATGTACCTTGAACATAGAAGATATTGAATAAGTAGTTTTTTCATCGAATTGATGAGCCAAAGATTCTAGCATTAAGATACCAGTAGACTGTAAATACTCATTTTATTTTTAAGTAATCTTGCTGTTAATAAAGATGAGATTATAATACTTAATATGCAGCTACTTAGATCATGTTTCCTTTGTTACTCAGCCTGCCCAAACAACTCAGTAGGTAGTCATATTTGTCAGATATTTCTAAACTTTTTAATATAATTTTAACTTTTAGTCATTAAAATTAAACTCCTAATCACAAACTACTTTTACTTATTTATTTATTTTCTTATTTATTTAGACAGAGACTGAGAGACAGCACAAGTGGGGCAGAGGAGCAGAGAGAGAGAGAGAGAGAGACAGAGAGAGAGAGAGAGAGAGAGAGAGAGAGAATCTGAAGCAGGCTCCACGCTCAGCATGGAGCCTGACATAGGGCTCAATCCCATGATCCTGGGGATTTATGACCTGAGCTGAAATCAAGTTGGATGCTCAACCACGTATCTACCAAGGTGCCCCCACAAAATTATTTTAAATATGTGGCATGTCCATGAAACAAACTCAGAGGAATCCTAGAACATGATGCAATATTATTCTGACTTCAAATACTAACTACCCTGTTTGCCTGCCTTCTTGTATATATATTTGTATTTATGTTTATGTTGTATTTAGTATAATTCAATTTTTTTTAATCAGCCATACTTCTTAACATGTGCTACTCATGAGCTTCAAATACACAAAAGTGCTGGAATCCCTTATGAAACTTTCCTCTATCCATATCAGACTATTAGAGATGACATATGAGCATACCTTGGAGATAGTGTGGTTTAGTTCCAGATCACCATGGTAAAGTGAACATTGCAATAAAGCAAGTCAAATGAAATTTTTTGTTACCCAGTACATATAAAAGTCATGTTTATACTATATACTTAGTCCATTAAATGTGCAATAGCATTATGTCTCAAAATATATATACATACCTTAATTAAAAATACCTTATTGCTAAAAAATGTTAACCATCATCTGAGCTTTCAGTGGGCCACTTGCGATCTTTCCCTAGTAGAGGATCTTGCCTTGATGTTGATGGCTGCAGAATGATCAGGGTGGTGGTTCTTGAACGATGGGTTCGTTGTGGCAATTTCTTAAAATAAGACAACAATAAAGTCTGCCATATGGATTAACACTTCCTTTCATGGACATTTTCTCTGTAGTATGCAATGCTGTTTGATAACATTTTATTCACAGTAGAATTTCTTTCAGAATTAGAGTCAATCTCAAACCAAGCTGCTGCTTTATCAACTAAGTTTATGTACTATTCTAAATCCTTTGTTGTCACTTCAACAGTCTTCACAGCATCTTCACCAGGACAAAACTCCATCTCAGGAATCTACTTTCTTTGCTCATCTATATGAAGCAACTCCTCATCCATTTGAATTTGGATCATGAGATTGCAGCAGTTGAGTCACATCCTCAGGCTCCATATTTAATTCTAGTTCTTTTGCTGTTTCCACCACATCTACAGTTACTTCTTCCACTGAAGTTTTTAACCCCTCAAAGTCATCCATGAGGACTGGAATCAACTTCTTCCAAAACCCTGTTACTGTTGATATTTTGACCTCTTCAGTGTATCACAATTGTTCTTAATGACATTTAGAATGGTGAATCCTTTTTGGAAGTTTTGCAGTTTACTTTGCCCATATCCATCAGAGGAATTATTGTCAATGGTAGTAAAGTCTTAAGAAATGTATTTCTTGGGGCGCCTGGGTGGCTTAGTCGGTTAAGTGTCCGACTTTCGCTTAGGTCATGATCTCGCGGTTCGTGGGTTCGAGCCCGCGTAGGCTCTGTGCTGACTGCCAGCTCAGAGCCTGGAGCCTGTTTCAGTCTGTGACTCCCTCTCTCTCTGACCCTCCCCTGCTCACGCTCTCTCTCCTAGAAATAAATAAACGATTAAAAAATTAAAAAAAAAAAAAAAAAAGAAATGTATTTCTTGGGGTGCTTGTGTGGCTTGGTTGGTTAAGCATCCAACTTCAGCTCAGATCATGAGCTCAAAGTTTGTGGGTTCAAGCCCCACGTCAGGCTCTGTGCTGATAGCTCAGAGCCTGGAGCCTGCTTTGGGTTCTGTGTCACACACACTCTCTCTCTCTGTCGCTCCCCTCCTCATTCTCTGTTTCTCCCTCTCTCTCACAGTAAATAAGTATTTTTTAAAAATGTATTTCTTAAATAATAAGACTTGTGAGTTGGAATGACTCTTTGATCCATGGGCTGCAGAATGGATGTTATATTAGGCATGAAAACAACATTAATCTTTTTCATTAGAGCTTTTGGGTGGCCAGGTGCATTGTCAATAAGCAGTCATATTGCTGTTTTGCTTTCTTATCATTCATTTGTTCACTGGAATAGTTCTTTTTAATTTCCTTCGAGAATTTTTCCTTTGCATTTACTATTTGGCTAATAGGCACAAGCCTAGTCATAGGCCTTCCCCTCTAAGCTTAATCATTTCTAGCTTTTGATTTAAAGTGAGAGATGTGAGATTCTTCCTTTCACTTGAACATTTAGAGGCTATTGTAGGGCTATTAACTGGCCTAATTTCAATATGTGTCTCAGGGAATAGGGAGGCCCAAGAAGCAGAAGAGAGATGAGGAATAGCTAGCTGGTAGGGCAGTCAGAATATCCACAGTTATCCATGAAGCTCACTGTCTTATATGGTTGCAGTTTGTGGCTTGCCATCAATTAAAATAGTAACATCAAAGATCACTGATCACAGATCACCGTAACAAATATAATAATGATGACAAAGTTCAAAATATTGTGAGCATTACTGAAATGTGACACAGAGGCATGAAGTGAATAAATGCTATTGAACGAACGTTGCCAATAGACTTACTTGATGTGGGGTTGCCACAAACCTTCAATTTGTAAAAAAATGCAGTAGCTGTGAAGTGTAATAACATGAAGGGCAATAAAATGAGGTATGCTTGTAGTAGTAAAACGAAGCCTTTTTGGTATTTTGAAATACCAAAGTTATATGGCTTGAAGTTAAAGCCTTTATATGATTGAGTCCCTGCTGAAATGTGTCATGGGCCAAGACGATTCAGAATGCACATACACATGAAAAAACAAACAACAAATATTCTTTCGACACAAGGCTGTTTGGATTATTAATAGTAATTATGGTTTTATTTTTATTACTAATGTGGTTAATGTGATCAATGTTAATGTGATTATGTTCTTAAATATTTATGGCTAATTACACTAATGGATGATCAACTTTCAGTGTATGGAGAATATGCTTTGCTTGGGAGGCGTCGGGATCACCTCATCAAACATACAAAATTTCTTCAAAGAAATAATCTTACCATTTGCTAATATGTGAATGGAATCTGTTATTATTATTGACTAACATTCCACAACTATGAATTTAAAGTCAACATTCAATAACTTCTTAATGATCATAACAGCATCAGAGGTTTGTTCCTTTGTGCTACTTGGCTTTAATACCTCTGTAGCAATGTTGGCCCTTACTGACTAGCACTAAATTCTGATAAATTAATTACTGCAGACTAGGATGTGGTGGTCTCTCTTCTGTTGAGTTCTAGAACTTTAGTAATCACAGTTCTCAGATAACTGGATTACTCTAGTGAAGCACATAATAGGCCAGTGTGTGTGTGTGTGTGTGTGTGTGTGTGTGTGTGTGTGCATGCGCACGTGTGTGTGCATACACCCACATGTGCATACTACAAGATCACTTTATTACTTTTTAAAACATCAGTGTTTCCATCAGCTGGATTACTTGTGTCTGTTATCTAGCATCCATTTGCTGGGACCCCAGTAACCCAGAAATCACACAATGTTGTGTGATAATTATAAGAGCAGAGTAAAGGGAGTTTGTTGATTTGGAGAGATTTTTCATCCACGCTTTGGTAAATCCAGATGAAAGGGCCTGTCTTCACTATCAAACATACCTTTTCCAAATACCGTACTCTTATCTACCGTGTACAGAGTTCCCTTTGCTAGGTAAAAATCCTGTGTTGTTTTTCTTTCCTTGAAGTTTATTTATTTATTTTGGAGAGAGAACATGAGGGAGAGAGGGGCAGAGAGTGAGAATCCCAGGCAGGCTCTGCACTGTCAATGTGGAGCCAGACATGGGGCTTGAACTCACAAACCATGAGATCATGACCTGAGCCTTAATCAAGAGCTGGACACTTAACCGATGGAGCCACCCAGGTACCCCTAGTGTTGCTTTTAAATTTTGTTTTCTATTTTTGATATGCATTCTAATAAAAAAAAAATCACTAACATTGCTTTTCTAATTCAGAATTTAATGTATGTTTATAACAATAATGAAGCAATAGGAATCTCATGTGGTTAAGTGTAGGAGTGGTGTTACATTTAAAGCACAGCAGCAAAGGAAATTCCAATCTTGATTCATGTCTCTCTCAGAAGTGTAAAGGAGTCCAATTTCTTAGCTCAGGGAAACTTACTAAATCCCTTGTTGTCTGCTCCTATTTTCAGTGCTTTGAAATTCCTAGGAATCTCTCACTCCCTACCCTAAAAGAATGTTTTCAGTCTCTGTTAGTTTCCTTCCTGCTTCTAGATCACCATGCCACGTGCTCCCAGAAGCACGCAGTGCCCTGAGAATAGTGGTTCTTTTCAGGTCTGTCTTTTCCATTCCTAAAGGAGGAAATACAAATTTAATTAAGTAGGTGGTACCTGAGAGCTTTGTGGAAGCAGTTGGGGGGAAAAGAAAGAAAGAAGCTGTGTATTCCCTACGTTAATAATTTTAATCTTGTCATATACAGGACAATAAGAGAGCCCCCATTATTCATGGGGATTATGGAAACCACCTTGATTTTAGAATATGTAATGTGATTATTTATATTCATAGAAGTGTACCTGCCTGAACTAATAGTTTATCATTTTTCTCAATTACCAGTTAGGGTCTGTCTTTAGTTACTAGTCTTCTAGTCAGTATCTTTTAATTTTGATTGCTGAGAAACTTGATATGCTTCAATAGCCTGAAGAGAGTTTTGCACAAATTACGTCCCTCCCATTTTCATGCCATAATAGCGATTGTATCTTTTGGATCCGAGTCTGGGAAAGATAATTATATCTTATTTATATGTTTAACACTGTTTAAAAGTTATGTCTTAATATTTTTTCAAAATATTTTCATTATTACAATTTTTTTACATTAAAGTTTTTTGAAAATAAGAGATGCAGAAAAAAATTTATATTTCAACACTCAAAGGGAAACACTGAGTTGTTCTGCTCTCTCCCACTCTCTCTCCTTTCCTTCCTTCCTCTATCTCTCTCACTCTCCCTTCCTTCCTTTCTAAACAACCTACAGTTGGAATCATATTATAAATACAATTTTGTTATGTTTAACTTATAACTGAAGCATTTTCCACTTATTCCATATTTCTCTATTTCTTTGAAATAATATACCTCATTTGGGACACCTGGGATTAAGCGTTGAATTTTGGCTCAGGCCATGATCTTGGGGTTCATGAGTTCGAGCCCTGCACCAGGCTATACTCGGTCCCCCTCTCTCTGTGCCCCTACCCCACTCACACTCATCTCCTTCTCTCTCAAAAATAAACGAATGTTAAAAAAATTTTTTTAAGAAATAAAATACTTCATTTTAGTAATGAAGAGGAGCAGAATTTAACACCCCAAAATACGAGGATTATTTTAAGCTAAAAGTAATCAAAACCCAGCAGATTCAGAGAAAAGCTTTTTACCTCCCCCTCAACTGTCTAAATTTACATTGCAAAGGGGTCCTATACCACCAAGAGAGCTATTTCCAGAGATACCTTTTTCTCTAAAGAACTTAATCTGCATAACAGGGCAACCTTTGCTCTCTAAACATCTCCTCTGTCCTGCTGTGAATGGCCCACTTTCCCTTTGTATCTCCAAATCTCTACCCCTTTCCTTTTGCTGGATGTTATATAAACTTTAATTACCTAGTTGCCCTTTGAGTGTTCATATTTTTATGGGGTTCCCACATATACATAATTTTGTTTTTCTCCTGTTAATCTATCTTACAACAATTTAATTATTAGACCAGCCAAAGAACCATCGGAGGGAAAAAAGTAAAATTCTTCTACCCCCCTAAAGTAACTTTCCTTTAATTAGACATTTAGTATGAATATTATTCCATCTTTTGCATTTATATTGTTGAATGCTAGCTCCCCCCAAAACACTACCAACATAATCTGGTGATAAGGCAAAGTCGAATTTATTGCTTAACTCAGTGAAGGAGACCACTATCTTGACAGAATTTTAGCATCTCAGGAGGATAAGAGCAGATTGGGTGATTTATAAGGCTTTTGGGGACTTGACTTTTTTTTTAAGTTTATTTATTTATTTTGAGATAGAGAGGGCACAAACAAGGGAGGGAGAAAGAAGGAGAGAGAGAATTCCATGCAGGCTCCATACTATCAGTGCAGAGACCCATGTGGGGTTCGAACCCACAAACTGTGAGATCATGACCTAAACCGAGATCAAGAGTTGAATGCTTAACTGACTGCACCACCGAGGCATCCTTTGGGGATCTGATTTAAAGTGAATCTTTCAATGAAAGGGCTTCACTAAGACAGGGTAAGACTCATATGATAATTTAAGATTGATTGGAATATAGGCAAGATGACAGTTTGAGGCTAAGGTTTTAGAGACTGGAAGAAAAAACAATTATTTGGTCTCGTCTATTTAAAAGTTGACCAGTCTGATGTTTCTTTAAATGTGCTTGCTGGACATCCCAGAAATGAACAATAAAGATATTTCCAATTCTTATCTTCCAAAAATTTCTTAGAATAATGAAGTCATGTTGATGAAGACAGTGGTGGAATAATAAAGATATGTTAGTGAGGATAACTGAATAGTAAAGTGATATGGGTCTGGATGTTTTTGTTTCTCAATATATAATAATACAATGAATGTATTTATAAATTTTTTTTTGTAACCAAGTGTTTTTTCCTCTGAATAGATTTCTAGAAGTGAAGTTAGGAAGTTGTAGGGATTCAATGAACATTTTTTAAATTGTTGAAACTTACTGTCAAATAACTTCCTAACAGTGTTATACTACCAACTTACTCTCTAGTGTCTTTGATATATTAAAAAAAAAAAATACATTTAGAACACTAATGATATATTTGACATCTTTTAAACTATTAGTATACTTACGTTGTTTTAAGAATCAGACTCAAAATAGGAAATCATAGACAAACAAATTCTATGGGGAAAAAGTACATAGTTACTGTATTATTATCATCATTTTATATTGAGATACAATTGACATATAACATTATGTTAGTTTCAGGTGTACAACATAATGATTCGATATATGTATGTACTGTGAAATGATCACCACATAAGTCTAGTTAACATTTGTCACTATATATAATCCCAAAATTTGTTTTTCTTATGATGAGAACATTTAAGATCTATTCTTTTAGCAACTTTGAAATATGCAATATTGTATCAACTATAGTCACCATGCTGTACATTAGTCTTATAACTTATTTATTGTATAACTGAAAGTTGGTACCTTTGTCCCCTTTCACTCATTTTCTCACCACTGTCACTGCCCCCCTCCCACCAGGCAACCACCAATATGTTCTCTGTAACTATGAGCTTGTTTTCTTTTTTTCTTTTGTTTTTTCATTTGTTTTTTATTTTTTTTTAAATGTTTTATTTATTTCTAGGAGAGAGAGAGAGCGTGAGCAGGGGAGGTTCAGAGAGAGAGGGAGACACAGACTCTGAAACAGGCTCCAGGCTCTGAGCTGGCAGTCAGCACAGAGCCCGCCGCGGGGCTCGAACCCACGAACTGTGAGATCATGACCTAAGCGAAAGTCGGACGCTTAACCGACTAAGCCACCCAGGCGCCCCTTCATTTGTTTTTTAGATGCCACATATAAGTGGAATCATATGATATTTATCTTTTTCTGTCTGATTTATTTCACTTAGCCTAATACCCTCAAGGTCCATCTAGGATTTTCTTTTTTATGGCTGAGTAATATTCCATATATTATAACTTCTTTATCCATTCATCTGTTGGTGGATGCTTAGGTTTTTTCCATGTTGTGGATATTGTAAATAATGCTGCAGTGAACATGGGAGTGCAGATATCTTCTTGAGTTAGTGTGTTTTTGTTTTCTTCTGATAAATACCCAGAAGTGGGATTGCTGAATCATATAAGAGTTCTTTTTTAAATTTTTTGAGGAACTTCCATACTATTTTCCACAGTACCTAAACAAATTTATATTCCCACCAACAGTGCATAAGGGTTCCATTTTCATTTTTGCCAACACTTGTTACTTCTTGTCTTTTTGATGATAGTCTATTTTTTTAAAAAGTAGGCTTCACACCCAGCATTGACCCCAATGTGGGGCTTCAACTCAAGACCCCCAACATCAAGACCTGAGCTGAGATCATGAGTCAGATGCTTAACCAACTGAGCCATGCAGGAGCCTTTTTAACAGGGGTGAAGTGGTATCTTACTGTGGTTTTAATTTGCATTTCCCTAATGATTAGTGGTGTTGAGCACCTTTTCATGTACCTGTTGTCTATCTGTATGTCTTTGAAAAACTTTCTATACAGATCATCTACCCATTTTTAAAATTTTTAAAAATTTTTATTATTATTTTTAGTGTTTATTTATTTTTGAGAGAGAGAGAGAACGAGAGAGAGACAGAGCATGAGAGAGCATGAGAGCAGAGAGAGAAGGAGACACAGAATCTGAAGCAGGGTCCAAGCTCTGAGCTGTCACCACAGAGCCTGACACAGGGATCAAACCCACGAACCATGAGATCATGACCAGAGCCAAAGTTGGATGCTTAACTGACTGAGCCACCCAGACACCCCACATCTGCCCATTTTTAATTGAATGTTGTTTGGTTTTTTACTATCATATGATTTTTTAAATGTATTTAGATTTGCAAATATTTTCATTCACTTAGTAGGTTGCATTTAAATTTTGCTGATTTCCCATGTTTTGCAGAACTTTTTAGCTTGATGTATGGTATCTTTTTGTTAATTTTATTTTGGTGATATGGGAAAAATTGTATCAGTTATCTACTGCTTTGTAACATATTACCACAAAACTTAGTGACTTAAAACAAGTATGATTCATTTCTCATAATTCCATGGGTTGACTGGGAGATTCTGTTTTATATGATATAGCTGAGATTCTTCATTGTGATTTTATTTAGCTGGGAGCTCAGCAGATTATGGGATATTCAAGATGACCTTTCATCCTTTAGGGTCTCAATACAACCTCCAGTCATTCAATTGTCCATCTCAATTTTCTTTACAGAATGGCAAATGACCTCCAAGAGGGAGTATTCCAAGAATAGTCCCAATATGCAAGTCCTTATCAAACCTTTGCTTGTATCACTCTTGCTAATGTCTCATTGGCCAAAGAAATCATATGGTTAAGGCCAGAGTCAATGAGGAGAGGATACCACAAGGGCATGAGTATAGCAAGGCATGTTAAGTGGGGGCTTCCAAGGTAAGAGTCTATCTTGTTTTTTTATATAGAAAAGTTGCTTTTCAAATATTTCTTTGACTAGTTTTGAGAGAATTTTCTACCTTTTTATTGGATATTTTTATTTTTTCATTTGAGAATTATTGGCTGATATTATTTGTGGTTTTCTTACTGATTTGTAGGAACTTCCTGCAAAGAATAGAAATAGCTCCCTTTTTTGGTCATCTTTACTATTAATTTTTTTTTCTAGTTTGTTACTTTCTTTCAGTTCATTTTTCCAGGTGCATTTATTGTTAAGTAGGTCCACACCCAATGTGGGCCTTAAACTCATGACCCTGAAATTAAGAGTTGCATGGTCTACTGACTGAGCCAGCCAGGTACCCCTAGGTGCATTATTTTTATACGTTCAGAATTATGTTGTTTATGTGTCAGATATTTGACAAATATTTACTCTTCTTTTTTTTTTCTCCTTTGGTTTTGATTTTTTTTTAAGACTTTAATATTCAATCTTTTTGACTATTATTTGGGAATACAGGGTGAGATGAACACAAATGGACTGTTTTTTTTTTATTATTTCACAATTTGCCATTATTTCTTTGATATTTTTCTCCTTTCTCATTGATTTGTAATCTCTCCTATATCTTACATTAAACTTTTTTTTTTCCTTTTAAGTAAGCTCACACCTAACATGGGGCTTGAATTTACAACCCTGAGATCAAGAGTAACATTGACTAAACCAGTCAGGCTCCACGTTATATTAGATCTTATAACAAGGTCTATTTCTGTACTCTCCATTTTATTCCATTAGTGGTCTTTTATTCCAATGTTGCTCCTATACTTTCAAGATTATTGCTTTCTATAATATAGTTGAATTATTGGTAAGGCTATCCTTATGCCCTACCCGCGCCCCCCATTGCTTTCTATTCTTACCTAATCATAATACCTGATTTTCAATATCATATTTTTTCAAGTTCTGAAAGAAAAATCCCTTTGGAATATTGACTGGAACTATTAAATCTATGGGAAAACAGAGAACATAAGGTTTTAAGTTCACAAAAAATGTTTTTAAGAAACTGGAGAGGTTTTTTTTTGAGAGCCTTCAAAAAAAATCACTAAGCTTTAAAAATATTTTTCCTTTTTATTCCCCAAATGGCACCAGCTGTGCAGTTTTACTGCCAGCCAAAATGTTGTTTTCAACTTCCGCTGGAGGTTTTTTCTTGCACTCAATCATTATGCTCTTCTTCCTATTGTATTTGCCAACATGAAATGACAATGAAGGAAATTTTATTTTATATTGCATATATACTGAATTATTACATGCATTACTATATACACTGAAGTAAATTATATATTCTTTGAACAATTTTAATATAAATAAACACAATCTTTTATTTTTTGAAAAATGTATATTTATTTATTTTTAGAATGAGAGGGAGGGAGCCCATGAGCAGGGGAGGGACAGAGTGAGAGGGAGAGAGAGAATCCCAAGCAGGCCCTATGTTGTCAGCGCAGAGTCCAGTGAGGGACTGGATCCCACGAATGGTGAGATCATGACCTGAGTTGAAATCAAGAGTGGAGCTCTTCACCAACTGAGCCACCCAGGCACCCCATTTTTTTTTCTTTTTAATTAGGTTTTTACTTAAGGTATTACTTTAGTCTTTGATTTTGGTCAGTGATCGTTAACACAAAGCAAGAAAAAAATATTTTTTACCCCTTTACTACTATAATTAACATCTCTACCGGCATTATCATAAGTGCTAACTGGCTCATTGCCCGCTTAGGAAGGAATAGTCTGAACATAAGAAAATCTTAAAACCATGACTTTATGCTGATTGAATAAACTTCTAGTTCCAATTCAAAACTTCAAGTTTCTTTCTGGTCTTCTCTCTTTCCATGTAAGTACTTTCTCAAACAGTGAGAAATATGGCTTTCATCATTTTCAATATAATTATTGATTGTCTCAATTATTTATTTTCCTATTTTATCATTTTCCCAGTCTCATCGCCTCCTTCAGCCACCATCTTGATGCAGCCCCCACTCTCCCTGTCCTGCATCTTTCAGTGCAAGTGTACACACCACTAATGAACCTCCTAGGGGCTTTACCTCCCTGCTTTGCACTCTGTCTCCCTGGGCACTAGCAGCTGATGTGCCTCCCTCTGCACAACATCCCCTTCACCTCATCATCACCCAGGGTGGAGAAGGGAAGTGAAAAGAAAGGAAAGGAGTGGGGAGGGAAGAGAACAGGAAAGGAAGCAAACAGGAAGGGAAGAAAGTAGGATAAGAAAGAAGGGAAAGAGAAAGTCAAGAGAAAAGTTAAGGTCTTCTTTTGATTTTTAAGAAGCTATACAGTAATTAGATCTATGAATAAACAGAACTCCCAAACACTCCAAAAGTTCTAGCAATAAAAGGAATTCTTGTAGTTTACCTCATGTAACATTTTCTGTCTTTTACAGCCTTATTTTGTTTTTTAAGTGCTGGATTTGGGCAAGGAACACACTTTTAGTTCTTCTCGGCTAGTGGTTTTTGCTTGAGTTCTAATTTACTGAGGTTTTATTGTTAAGGTAGGCAAGGGAACAGTAGGCTGGGCTGAGATAGCAGTCTTTCTTCTTCAATCTGCTTTGCAAGGAACTGACCTACACTCAAGAATTTGTACTCCCTGACATGTTTTCTTTCTCTTTCTCCCTCCTTTCTTTTTTCTTTCCTTCCTACTTTCCTTCCTTCCTGCCTTCCTTCCTCCCTTCCTTTATTCTTCCTTTTGTTTTTTTTGTTTGTTTTTAGGCAGAAAGACATTATTGACACAAAATTTTAAAATATCAAAATAAATAAAAGATTCTATTATATCCAAGAAGGTGATCAAAAGTTGTGATTATTCCAAAGTATTAGAATTGATATAATTGACCTATTATAAAAAAGGGAAAAAATATTTCAGGGTTTTTTTAGTGAATTATCATTTGAGAAAGAGGGATTTTTTTGTTTGTTTTAAAGCTTGAATTGCAATATAACAGTAGAGTGAATAATTTTTCTTTTGGGTCAACTACATTCATGTTGTCTAAATTTCTATATAAACAACTATGATAACACACGTTTTGCTTTTTTTCTAATGGCAATTTGAAAAATCATCAACTTTTTTTTTTTCCTTAAGTAGGCTCCACACCTCACATGGGGCTCAAACTCACAACCCTGAGATTGAGAGTCACATGCTCTACCAACTGAACCAAACAGTCTATTTAAAAAACCACCAGTTTTAAAGATAATATGTTTTAGGGGCACCTGGGTGACTCAGTCAATTAAGCATCTGACTTCAGCTCAGGCAGGTCCTGATCTCATGGTTCGTGGTTTTGAGCCCCACATCAGGCTCTGTGCTGACAGCTGGGAGCCTGGACTCTGCTTCAGATTCTGTGTCTCCCTCTCTTTCTGCCCCTCCACTGCTTGTGCTCTGTCTCTCTCTCTCTCTCTCTCTCTCAAAAATAAACATTTGAGAGAGAGAAAGTGTGAGTGGGGAAGGGGTAGAGACAGAGGGAGAGAGAGAGAATCCTAAGCAGGCTCCCCACTGTCAGCACAGAGCCTGATATGGGGCTTGAACCCACAAACCGTGAATCTTGACCTGAACCTAAGTTGAACACTTAGCTGACTGAGCCACCCAGGCGCCCCTAAAAATTTAAAAAAAAAAATAAATATAGTATTTGCTATGTAATAATACTACATTTGATACTTCCATAAACAATATAATTCAGCTTCCATAGATAATTTCCCATTTGTTACCATATTTTACAGCATGTAATTTTATTTTCAGAATACACATGTATGTAGTTTAATAAACTTACTTTACTGTGTGTAAACAGAAAAAAATGGCTTTCTAACTTGTGCTGAATTCAAAGCTGAATTTAAAATCATATTCAATGAAGAAAAATAAGATTATTTTTAAAAATCTAAGGTATAGATATATATGGTTATTTGTTTATTCATTTATTTAAGTTTGTTTATTGAGAGAGAGAGAGAGAGCACACACACTTACAAACTGGGGGAAAGGGGTAGAGAGAGAGGGAGAGAGCAAATCCCAAGCAGGCTCCATGTTGTCAGCACAGAGCCCAGTGAGGAGCTTGAGCCTACCAACTGTGAGATTGTGACCTGAGTTGAAATCGAGAGTTGAATGCTTAAGCAACCGAGCCACCCAGATGCCCTGAGATGTATGTGGTAGTTTTAAAAAATCAAATAGTTCTGTGAGGTGAAATAGTACTCACCCCCTGTTTTTACCAGTTCCATTCAGAATTTCCCTTCCTGAAGGCAAATATTTTCAAATTTTCTAGCTCTTTTCTCTGATATTTGCCTCCAGACATCTAAAAATCATATGTCAGCTTTTAAGTTAATATTCAAGTTGATATTTTCTGTTAACTTGCAACTATAAAAGATGATATTAGCTCCTTTATCCAAATACACCCTCACACTGACCGATATTTCCCTTTTATTCTCCCACCACTTTTAATTACATAGTAATTTTTGTTAGCTCAAGTTTTAGTGTTTACATCACTATAACTTTATTCACGTGGAATGCCAGGATTATACCTTCTTTCTTTTATAATTGTGTGTTTAACTAAAAAAATTGTTTTGGGTTACTTAGTTTTAATATGTTTTTCACAAATATACCCACAATTTTACATAAGTAGAATTCTCAGCACAATGTATTCATATACCAACCCACCCCCCTCCATCCCCAAATTATTAATTCATGGTCTTAGCAACAGCCCTCCTGGAGACCTCCATCTTCTGTTTCAATTTCCATTGATTGTTTCTGGTCTTGGACTCAACTGTCAACCTGGGTTTTTCACTTTACTTCTTAGGGATTCCCTTGCTTTTTCTCTCTTTTTTTTCCTAGATCCCAAATCTTCCTCATTCTTGATTTACTTTCTTGTTTGTTGGAATACACCGTCCAGTGGCTTCTAGGGAAAGGGTGTAGTAGCTAATCTCCAAAACAGCTCTCAGGGATCCCCAGTGACTGGCATTCACATCCTTGTTCGGTCTTCTTCCAATAGTGTGTGGAAGAAATGATGGTATCTCACTTCTGAGATTAGGCTATAAAAGATTATATCTTTCATCTTGGGAAACTATCCCTTATGTCTCAGGTTATTTCCTTCATGGAAAATAAACTGCTTTGTTTTGAATAGCCTTATGGAGAGGCCCAGGTACAGCGGAACTAGAATCTCCCATCAAAAGCCAGCTAGGAACTGAGATTTGCCAACAATGACATGAGGGGCAGAGAGGGAGACACAGAATCTGAAGCAGGCTTTAGGTCTGAGCTGTCAGCACAGAGCCGGATGTGGAGCTCCTACTCATGAGCTGTGAGATCATGACCAGAGCCGAAGTCAGATGCTTAACTAGCTGAGCCATCCGGGCACCCCTCCTTTAACATTTCTTGTAGTATAGATTTTCTGGTGGCAAACTCAGGTTTTATCTGTAAATATCTTCATTCTACCATCTTTTTTTATACCATTAAAAAATTCAAGTATAATGGACACACAATGTTATATTATTTTGAGATGTACAATATAATGACTCAACAATTCTATACGTTACTCAGTGCTACCATCATTTTTTTTAAAGATTTTTTTAAATGTTTGCTTATTTTTGAGAGAAACAAAACATGAACAGGGGTCGGGCAGAGAGAGAGGGAGACACAGAATCCAAAGCAGGCTTCAAGTTCTGAGCTGACAGCACAGAGCCCGACACAAGGCTTGAATTCAAAAACCACCAGATCATGACCTAAGCTGAAGTTAGACGCTTAAACAACTGAGCCATCTAGGCACCCCAATTTTTAAAGGACATTTTCTATGTCTACTGAACATGGAATTGTAGGCTCAATTCTGGTTTTATTTTTCTTTTAGCAATTCAAAGATGTCATTTCATTTTCTTCCTGCTTGCAATGTTCCTTATGTGAAGTCATGAAAATTGTTATCATTTTCCCCCCTGTATGTAATGTATTTTTTATCCTCTGGCTGCTTTTAAGATTATTTTTTATCCTTGGTTTTCAATAATTTGACTATACTTTGCTGTGGTTCTCTCTCTTTTTTATTATTGAGATTTTTTTCCAGTTTATTGAAATGTAGTTGCCATATAACATTGTGTAAGTTTAAGGTATACAATGTAATGATTTAATATACCTATATATTGTGAAATGATTATCACAATAAGGTTAGTTAACACCATCACCTCACAAAATTACTTTTTGTGTGTGTGTGATGATGAGAATATTTAAGGTCCGCTCTCTTAAATGAGTCAGTCAGAGAAAGACAGATATTGTATGTTTTCACTCATATATTGAACTTGAGAAACTTAACAGAAGACCATGGGGGAAGGGAAGGGAAAAAAAATAGTTACAAATAGAGAGGGAAGGAGACAAACCATAAGAGACTCTTAAATACAGAAAACAAACTAAAGGTTGATTGAGCAGGGGTGGGCAGAGGAGAGGGGAAAATGGCTGATGGGCATTGAGGAGGGTACTTGTTGGGATGAGCAGTAGGTGTTGTATGTAAGCAATGAATCACGGGAATCTACCCCCAAAACCAAGAGCATACTGTATACACTGTATGTTAACCAACTTGACAATAAATTATATTAAAAAAAAAGGATCCACTCTCTTAGCAATTTTCAAGTATATGTTATAGTATTGTTAACTATAATCACTGTGCTGAACATTAAATCCCCAGATCATCTTATAACTTGAAGTCTGTACACTTTGATCAACATCTCTTCATCTTCCCTACCTGTCAGTCCCTGGCAACCATCATCTACTCTCTGTTTTTATGAGTTCAGCTTTTTTAGATTCTACATATAAGTGAGATTATACAGTATTTGTCTTTCTATGTCTAACTTATCTCACTTAGCATAATGTCTCCAAGGGCCATTCATGCTATTGCAAATAGAAGAAGTTCCTTCTTTTTAATAGCTGAGTAATATTCATATATGTGTGAATATTATCAAAGGAATATAATATATAATAATATATAATATAATTCTATGTTATTTATGTATTTGCCTATGCAAATAAATGTTTTTATTGGATTTAAAATTCCTTAAAGGGATAGAGGCACCTGGATGGCTCGGTTGTTTGAGCATCTGACTTTGGCTTAGGTCATGATCTCACGGTTTGTGGGTTGAAGCCCCATATCAGGCTCTTGCTGACAGCTCAGAGCCTATAGCCAGTTTTGAATTCTATGTCTGTCTGTCTGTCTTTCTGTCTCTCTCTCAAAAGTAAATAAACATTAAAATTCCTTAAAGGAATATTCAGATATGTAGCTAATAAAATCAGCTACTAATATATTTTAGTATCCCTTTATTTTTGTACTCAAGAACCAATCTACCTTTTCTCCATATTTAATACTGACCATGTTTTCCTTCATCTCCTCTTGGAGCATGAGTGTTTCCACCCTGCTTGGTATAAGTTACTCTTTTAGTTTTTTTCCTGTAGGTATGTTCTGTAGACCTCTTCTGTTTTGTTTTGTTTTTCCAACTTTACTGCTTATATCCCACAACACTATCTTCCCATCATTCCCTCCAATAAGCAAGAAATAGGATTCTCGCAAAAGCAGACCTGGGGTACTCCCAAAGTGTGGCCCTTAAATCCCAGTTCTTGCTCACACGTACATATTATATCACAAATAGCATAATACAATTATATATAATGTATTATACTTCATATAATATTAATATATGAGAATATTACTGAATAAACATATATATTATAATTACTTATTGTATACATACATATACACATTTTCTGTATCCATTCATTTATCAATGGGCATTTAAGTTGTTTCCATGTCTAGGCTATTAAGGATAATGCTGCAATGAACATAGAAGTACAGATATCTTTTTGAGATAGTGATTTCACTTCATTTCGATATGTAGCTGTGTTTTTTTTGTTTGTTTGTTTTTTAAGCTTATATTGCTAAGAGAATATTGAGCTTCTGGGATTTGTAGGTTGATAGTTTTTATTAAATTTGGAAGTATTTTGGCAATATTTCTTCAAATAATTTTTCTTTTTTTTTTTTTTTAAATTTTTTAATGTTTTATTTATTTCTAGGGGGGGAGAGAGAGAGAGAGAGAGAGAGCAAGCAGGAGAGAGTTAGAGAGAGAAGGAGTGACAGACTCTGAAACAGGCTCCAGGCTCCGAGCTGGCAGTCAGCACAGAGCCCGACGCGGGGCTCGAACCCACGAACCGCGAGATCATGACCTAAGCGAAAGTCGGACGCTTAACCGACTAAGCAACCCAGGCGCCCCTTCAAATAATTTTTCTGCTTCAATTTCTGTCCCTTCTGGGACTTCACTTCCATTTTATTTTATTTTTTTACATTTTATTTAAATTCAAGCTAGTTAACATACTCACTTACACTTTAGACCTTTTAATTTTTCTTACAAGTCAGAGTTGCTCATTATTCAACATTTTTTTCTTTCTTTGCTTCAATTTGGATATTCTACTATCTTCTGCCCTGTTTTTTAAGTTCATTGATTTTTTTCTTCTGCAATGTCTAATCTGCTTTTAAAACTACACAATAAAATTTTCGTTTCACTTATTGTATTTTTCAGTTCCAGAATTGATTCTTTTTGTAAAGTTTCAATTTCTCTATTGAGATTTTCCTTGTCTTTACACCCAATAGCTCATCTTGTCCTTTAAAATCCATAAATACATTTGTAAAAGTTGTTTTAAAATTCTTGTCTGGGGGCACCCGGGTGGCTTAGTCGGTTAAGCGTCCGACTTTCGCTCAGGTCATGATCTCGCGGTTCGTGGGTTCGAGCCCCGCGTCGGGCTCTGTGCTGACTGCCAGCTCAGAGCCTGGAGCCTGTTTCAGTCTGTGTCTCCCTCTCTCTCTGACCCTCCCCTGCTCACTCTGTGTGTCTCTCTCTCTCCTAGAAATAAATAAAAAACATTAAAAAAAATAAAAAAAATAAAATTCTTGTCTGACAATCGCCAAATTTTGCCATTCCTGAGTATGTTTCAGTTTTTGTTTTGTTTGTTTGTTTTCTGCCTATGCTAACATATTCATGCTTCTTTGTATGCTTAGAAATTTAAATTTTCTTATTGGTCATTATGGCTGGTACATCATTTTGAGCCCAGATTTTCACTTCCTTTCAAGAAGATTGGGTTTTTTACTCACTTTACTTGCCAAATAAACCTGACACTTTTGAGGCTTATTTTTAATTTTTTTAATGTTTATTTATTTTTGAGAGAGGACAGAGTGTGAGCAGGGGATGGGCAAAGAAAGAGGGAGACACAGAATCTGAAGCAGGCTCCAGGCTCCAACCTGTCCACACAGAGCCCAATGTGGTCCTAGAACTCACAAACCGTGAGAAGATGACCTGACCGAAAATTGGATGCTTAACCTACTGAGCCACCTAGGCAGCCGTGAGGCTGATTTTTAAATATGATTAGGGCAGATACAGAGTAGCCTTTGCTCTACAGCTTAAGCAACCCAATTTGTAAGGTGTGGACTTGTGATCTCAAACTGTTCATTGAAGTTTCTCCACTCTGATAGTTGGAATTCTGTAATCTCTTGACTATGCAAACCCCCAGAATTTCCATTCAGGTCTCAGCTCTCTTGTAGTTGATTTCTGCCAGGTCTTGCACTATCTCATCTTTTATTAGTATTTGCCCCAAATACTCCTTAAGGAGTCTTTGATGCATATTTCTAGGGCTCATTCTCTACGCAACTCCTTCTCTAGCACCTTGCTCCACAAATTACAGCCTCAGCAGACTTGAACTCCAATCCGTTTTCTCAGAAGCAGTGCAACCTCTGAATTTTACTTGGCTTCCACCTGTTTCTGCCATAGTCTGGGATTCGCTTCCAAGGAGAAGTTCAGGCAAATGTGTGGTTCATTCACCCTGTATGTTTCTCTTAGGAATCACTATCCTGTGCTCTAGTTGTTGAACATCTGATTTATATCAACAACTAATTTGTACATTTTGTCCAGTTGCATAGTTTTTTGTTTCTTTGTTTTTAATTCTGTGAGAGCTAGTTTGGAACTAGTTACAGTGTCATGAGCAGAAGAGGAAGTTGCTTTTACATTTTAATTTTTAAGAAATAAAAAAAAATGAATGCTGTATTTTTCTTTCTGCATATCTTGTTATCCCAAGTTCTTTTTCTTTTCTATTTTTTTCATCACTGTCTTTATGTTAGAAGATTTTCTTTAAATATCTGGTTATCTTTGGCCATCTGCTCATGTTAAGTGATAAGGCAGTGCAAGATTATTTGAAGTTCTGGATGTGTATGAAGAACCAGTCAACAGGTGATCTCTATTTCAGGATCATCTGGCAGGGTCTGATCTCAGGATCTTTGATTAACTTCTCCAGGGCTACAGGAAATCCTCTATTCTCTTGGGAATAGAGGTCAAAGATCTCTTTATTCATCAAGTTAGCTTTCACTTGATCATTTTGTTTCAGTATCTGGTCCTTGTGTTCAAACTCTGTATGGTTCAATTTTCCAGGGAGCAAATCTTCAGTTTGTCTTCCAGGGCTGGGGAGAAGATAGTAGCTTGGATGCTCAGAGAGGTATTGGAGGTGGGATGAGGGGGTTTTCTATAGCATTTTGATCTTTCAAGGTCCATCTTTACTAACCTTGACTTTCAAATGTAATGGATGCTTCAGTTTTCTGAGCATTGCTGAGATACTGCAGTCTCTTTCTGTATTTCCCTTATGTTGGCTTAGGTTTTAGTATTCTCAGGTTTGTGATGTCAATTATCGTTCATCCATCTGCTTTCCAGCCTCCAAAATGTTGTTGCTATGATTTTTTTTTTTACACATCCTCTCTTTCCTTATGGTTAAAAAAATCTGCTTACTGTCGTTTTAGTGAGGTTTCAAAAGGGAGAGACAATAAATTGTATATTTTTAATCTGCTGTATCTAATTGGATGCCTGTGTTCAAGATTTTAAGTCTACAAATGTCACACAATTAGGATTAAATATTTCTGTGGCATCCTCACCTCAATCCTTAATCTATCTGCATTATGGCAAGAACTTTTTTTTAAAACTTTACCATATGGTGATGATTTTGTGACTTTTCATCAAATATAACATTGCTTTCTTGGGGCGCCTGCATGCCTCAGTTGATTAAATGTCCAACTCTTGATCTCAGCTCAGATCTTGATTTCAAGCCCCACATTGGGCTCCATGCTATGCATAAAGCCTACTTTAAGGGGAAAAAATATATATATGCACACACATATGTATGTGTATATATATGTATATAATATTGATTTCTTAAATCTGAGTGGATATTTTAAAAATAAGGAAAATAGGGGCACCTGGTGGTTCAGTTGGTTAAGCATCTGACTTAGGCTCAAGTCATGATCTCAATGGTTCATGAGTTTGAACCCCATATCAGGCTGTATGCTGACAGCTCAGAACCTGGAGTCTGCTTCAGATTCTGTGCCTCCCTCTCTCTCTGCCCATCTCCTGCTTATGCTCTGTCTCTCTGTCTCTCTCAAAAATAAATAAAAACATTAAAAAAATTTTAATAAATAAATAATTAAATAGAAATAAGGAAAATATTATTTTTAGGGCTATTTATTTTGAGAGAGAGAGAGAGAGAGGGAGAGAGAATATGAGTGGGGGAGAGGCAGAGAGAAGGGAGAGAAAGAATCCCAAGCAGGCTCCCCACTGTCACTGCCAAGCCCAATGTGGGATTCGATCCCACAAACTGTGAGATCATCACCTTAACCAAAATCAAGAGTCGACACTTAACTGACTGAACCATCCAGGCACCTCTGGAAAATATTTTTGAAACTAAAAAAGAAAATCAGGCCTTATGGCTCACCTTGAAGGCTATCCACAGACCCGAGGTTCTAAGAATTAATTCTCTTATATACACAAACACACTCTTTTTTTTCATAGTTTATTGTCAAGTTGGTTTCCATATAACACCCAGAGCTCATCCCAGCAAGTGCTCTCCTACATGCCCATCATCCCCCTTGACCTCCCCCCCCCCCCACCATCTGCCCTCAGTTTGTTCTTAGCATTCAAGAGTCTCTCATGGTTTGCCTCCCTCCCTATCCCCCACTATTTTCCCCCTTCTTCTCCCCTATGGTCCTCTGTTAAGTTCCTCCTAATCCTCTTATACTTGCAAAGATACAGTATCTGTCCTTCTCTGCCTGACTTATTTTGCTCAGCATAATACCTTCAAGTTCCATCCATGTTGCTACACATGGCTAGATTTCATTCTTTCTCATTGCCATGTAGTATTCCATTGTATAATTAAATCACATCTTCTTGATCCATTCGTCCGTTGATGGATGCTTAGGCTCTTTCCATGTTTTAGCTATTGTGGAGAGTGCTGCTATGAACATTGGGGTACATGTGCTCCTATGCCTCAGCATTTCTGTATCCCTTAGGTAAATTCCTAGCAGTGCTATTGCTGGGTCATAGGGGAGTTCTACTGTTAGTTTCCTTGAGGAACCTCCACACTGTTTTCCAGAGGGGCTGTACCAGTTTACATTCCCACCAACAGTGTAGGAGGGTGCCCGTTTCTCCACATCCTCGCCAGCATCTAGAGTCCTCTCATTTGCTCATCTGAGCCACTCTGACCTGCATAAGGTGGTATCTCAGTGACAAACACATTCTTTGATATCACAGAGCAATCACTTCAAGATATGAAACATTTTAATAGAGGAAATATAGATTTCTGAATTCCTTGCTTTTTTTATTGTTAACATTAAGATTGCTTTTACAGAATGTAGGTCACTAGGTAGGTTCAGTTTTGATAATGGTAATTAACTATTTAGAATTAATATCTTACATATCTTTTTCTAATAGATAATTTTATGCAGACAATAAAAGCAACCTACATATTCAGTGCAATCCCCACCAAAATAACACCAACAGTCTTCACAGAGCTAGAACAAACAATCCTAAAATTTGTATGGAACCAGAAAAGACCCTGAATCACCAAAGCAATCCTGAAAAAGAAAACCAAAGCTGGAGGCATCACAATTTCAGACTTCAAGCTGTATTACAAAGCTGTAGTCATCAAGGCAGTATGGTACTGGCACGAAAACAGTCACATTGAACAGAGTAGAGAACCCAGAAATGGACCCACAAACATATGGCCAACTAATCTCTGCCAAAACAGGTAAGACTATGCAATGGAAAAAAAGACAGTTTCTTTAGCAAATGGTGTTTGGAAAACTGGACAGTGACATGCAGAAGAATGAACCTGGAGCACTTTCTTATACCGTACACAAAAATAAATTCAAAATGGATGAAAGACCTAAACGTAGGACAGGAAGCCATCAAAATTCAGAGGAGAAAGCAGGCAAAAACCTCTTTGACCTCAGCCACAGCAACTATTTACTCAACACTCCAACACTCTTACTCCAGGGGCAAGAGAAACAAAAGTAAAAATGAACTATTGGGACCTCATCAAAATACAAGTCTTCTACACAGCAAAGGAAACAACCAGCAAAACTAAAAGGCAACCGATGGAATGGGAGAAGATATTTGCAAACGATGTATCAGATAAAGGGTTAGTATCCAAAATCTATAAAGAATTTGTCAAACTCAACACCCAAAAAACAAATAATCAGTGAGGAAATGGGCAAAAGACATGAATAGGCACATTTCCATAAAAGACATCCCAATGGCTAGCTGACACATGAAAAAATGTTCAACGTCACTCATCATCAGGTAAATACAAATCAAAACCACAATGAGATACCACCTCATACCAGTGAGAATGGCTAAAATTAATAACTCAAGCAACAACAAATGTTGGCAAAGATGTGGAGAAAGAGGATTTCTTTTGCACTGCTGGTAGGAATGCAAACTGTACAGCCACTCTGGAAAACAGTATGGAGGTTCCTCAAAAAATTAAAAATAGAAAGACCATAAGACCCAGCAATTGCACTACTAGGTATTTGCCCAAAGGATACAGGTGTGCTGTTTCAAAGGGGCACATGCACTCCGATGTTCATGGCTGTGCTATCTACAATAGCCAAAGTATGGAAAGAGCCAAAATGTCTATCAACAGATGAATCGATAAAGATGTGGTATATCTACAATGGAATATTACTAGACAATCAGAAAGAATGAAATCTTGCCATGTACAACAACATGGATGGAACTAGACTGTATTATGCTAAGGAAAATTAGAGAAAGGCAAATATCATATGATTTCACTCATATGTGGAATTTAAAATACAAAACAGATGAACATAAGGGAAGGGAAGCAAAAATAATATAAAAACAGGGAGGGGGACAAAACATAAGAGACTCTTAAATATCAAGAACAAACTTAGAGTTGCTGCAGGTATTGTGGGTAGGGGGATGGGCTAAATGGACAAGGGGCATTAAGGAAGACACTTGCTGGGATGAACACTGGTCATTATATGTAGGGGATGAATCACTGTATTCTATTCCTGAATCATTATTGCACTAAATGCTAACTAACTTGGATGTAAATTTAAAATATATATATAAATAAAAAATAATTTTATGCAAATAATCTCATTGGTATGCAAGCATATAAGATTATATAATGTCTTTAAAAATGTTACTAATTTCTGTTATTAAGCCTTAAGCTATCTGTGGACATATGAAAACTGGTTAAACAAGAATGCATAAAATAATCGGAATTATTAGGAAATTTTAAGCAAAATGTTAAGGATGTTGCCTACCTAGGGGCAACTGGGTGGCTTAGTCGATTGAGCACCAGATTCTTGATTTTGGCTTAGGTCAAGATCTCACAGATCATGAGTTCAAACCTCTCATTGGGCTCTGCATTGACAGCACAAAGCTTGCATGGGTTTTTGTCTCTCTCACTGTCTCTCTGCCCCTCCACTGCTCACGCTGTCACTCTTTGTCAAAATAAATCCATAAACTTAAAAAAAATAATAATGCCTGTGTTTCCAGTCAATAAAATCTTCCTTCCATCCTCCTACACTCGCCTTCTTTGCTCTTGTAATTATTTACTACTAAAGAAGTATTTACTTTAGGATTTAATTAGGTGTTGTAGGAGATTAAAAACAGGTTGAAAAATATATTAATAAGAATAATAAAGTATATGTTTGATATAATGTTTGTGTTTATGGTTTGTCTTTATTTAACCAGTGTTGATGTTTCAAATTAGCTGAATTGTTTTATTTATTTATTTATTTATTTTTTAATGCTTTATTTCTAGGAGAGAGAGAGACTGCGTGAGCAAGGGAGGGTCAGAGAGAGAGGGAGTCACAGACTGAAACAGGTTCCAGGCTCTGAGCTGGCAGTCAGCACAGAGCCCGACGCAGGGCTCGAACCCACGAACCGCGAGATCATGACCCAAGCGAAAGTCGGACGCTTAACCGACTAAGCCACCCAGGCGCCCCTAGCTGAATTGTTTTAAAGGGGTAGGTTGTTCTGGGTATCTGGATGGCTCAGTTGGTTAAGAGTCTGACTTCAGCTCAGGTCATGATCTCCTGATTTGTGAGTTCGAGCCCTATGTCAGGCACTGTGCTGACTGCTCTGAGCCGAGAGCCTGCTTCAGATTCTGTGTCTCCCTCTCTCTCTCTGCCCTTCCCCTACTCATGCTTGCTCTCTTTCAAAAGTAAACATTAAAAAGAATAAATTTTAAAAAGGATAGGTTGCTTTGCCATGCTGAGCCATTCACACCGAAATAGCCTGGGAAAACTATATTGGAAACTAGGTTTGGGAACTAACATGGTCACTGTGTTAGAGAGAGAGAAAGAGAGAGAGAGAGGGAAAGGGAGATCACAAAATGGAAGCCATAGTGTCTTTGTAAAATAATCTTGGAAGTGACATTTTATTACTTTGTATTCTATTTGTTGGAGGTCAGTCACTAGGTTCAGCCCATGCTAAGAGGGAAGGGATAATACAGAGTATGACTATCTCTACTAGAAAGTAGGGATCTTTGTGGGCCATCTTACTTTGTGGGACCCAGTGAAAAATAAAAATGCAGAGCTCTTTGTTAAAAAAAATTGATATTTTGTGGTACATGGCTGGATTAGCCAGTTAAGCATCTGACTCCCATTTCGGCTCAGGTCACGATCTCATTATCATGAAATCAAGGCCCACCTTGGGCTCCACACTGGAGTGTGGAGCCTGCTTAAGATTTTCTTTTCTTCTCCCTCTGGCCCCTCCCCTGATTGTACTCTCTCTCCTTTTTAAAAATAAATAAGTTAATGGGGCGCCTGGGTGGCTTAGTCGGTTAAGCGTCTGACTTTTGCTTAGGTCATGATCTCACGGTTCATAGGTTCGAGCCCTGCGTCGGGCTCTGTGCTGACTGCTGGCTCAGAGCCTGGAGCCTGTTTCAGTCTGTGACTCCCTCTCTCTCTGACCCTCCCCTGTTCACGCTGTCTCTCTCTCTCTCTCCTAGAAATAAATTTTTAAAAAAATTAAAAAAATAAGTTAATTAATTAATTTTTAAAAATTTATATTTTCAACATGGTGAGCACTGCATTAAACCAAGTATGGAGCCCTTCTAAGTACGGATTCCTATCTGATTACACAGGTCACATGCCTATGAAACTGGCCCTGCTGCCTACATCAGGGCTTCTAAATTTCCCATGTTGGTCACTCAGTTAGCCAAAACCATAAATCACCAGGGGTTAGAAAATATTGACTGGCTAGGAGGAGATGAAAAGCCTCTTCCAAAAATGATTCTCCAGACTGAAAATGATTTGAATGCTGAAGTGAACAATGAAGAAAACAAGGATTCTGCACACATTTTTGTTCTGTGAAATATAGAGAAAGAAGAATATCAGTATGAAGTTAAATGAGTCTTGAATTGCCTCTTGAGAGAAAAAGGAGAGGAGTTGAGACACAGAAAGTGTAAATATTATTTATCAGTGGGGGTTTGCCATGAAATGACCTATTCAAATTATTTGAGAAGAATTTTGAAGAGGAATTATTTATGAAGATGTGGTTGGGGTATGAGGAAGCTACATAGAATAGAGCACTAATTGTGTTCAGAGTCTAAGGGGACTGCTACCATTCCTGTGTAGGAAGACATTCACGTGTGGTGGGGGATGGGATTGTGAGCTGGGAATGAAGCTTGTACTGGAACACACATCAGGCTTTTGGAGCAGGGCCCATAAAAGGAGCTCTGACCTATGGTAGACAAAGACAGCCCTTCTTGGGATAACTGGAAAGGATAAGGACAATGTAAATAATATCCAAATCTCACTGTGCTTTTTCCCTGAAGTCTCCAGGTGAACCCAAGGAAAGATGGAGAATGGATCAGAAAGGGCAAGCAATGGTGTCTGGCACAGATAGATTCCAAGATGGGGCTGAGGTGGGAAAGTTTAATAGGTCTGAAATATCTCATCTGCCTATTTCCTTTGGTGTGGACTTAGATCTGGGTGAAGGGGAGTTGCCTAGCAGTTTCTTTTGCAGCTAACTATATATTTATAGCCAAAACTACTTTTCAGTGAATGTGAACTCTATTTTTTGGATATTCAAAACTTACTCAAAAAGTTTTGATTATGCTTTTTAGTGATATACAACTCTATGGTTATAAATTCAAAATGAAAATAGTGTATTATTTGCTTTTATTTCCCAGTTCTTTTTTTAATTTATTTATTTTTAATTTTTTTAATGTTTATTTATTTTTGAGAAAGAGAGACAGAGTGCAAGCAGGGGAGGAGTGGAGAGAAAGGAGACACAGAATCAGAAGCAGGCTGCAGACTCTAAGCTGTCAGCACAGGGCCCGATGCAGATCTTGAACTCAAAAACCGGGAGATCATGACCTGAGCTGAAGTCAAACACTGAATCAGTCGAGCCACCTATGTGCCCCTTTTTTCCCAGTTCTTGAGTGCCCTCCTCAGAGGCAATTATTCTTATATTTCCTATGTATCCTTCTGAGATATACACCTAATAAATATGTTGACAAGTCATTTTTCACTTCTTAATATACTATACATACTTTTCTGTACCTAAGTGTTTTCACTATGTCTTAAAATTTACTTTATATTAGTACACAGAGCTCTCATTTCTTTCTTTCCTTTCTTCCTTCCTTGCTTCCTTGTTTGTTGTTCCTTCCTTCGATTCACTCAGTGATTTATTCATTTACCAGTTTTATACAAGATATTCTGCTTGGTGTTGTGAATCCCACATTTTTCCAGCTGCATAGGATTACATTATATGATGCACCATTATAGTATATGATGGATCTATTAACTAGTACCTGTTAGTGGGCATTTAAGTTATTTTAAAGTTCTTTTTTTATTATTATTTTTTATCTTTTATTCATTTTTTAAATTTAATTTATATTTTTAAATTTACATCCAAGTTAGTTAGCATATAGTGCAACAATGATTTCAGGAGTAGCTTCCTTAATGCCCCTTACCCGTTTAGCCCATCCCCCCTCCCACAACCCCTTCAGTAACCCTGTTTGTTCTCCATATTTAACAGTCTCTTATGTTTTTGTTCCCCTCCCTGTTTTTACATTTATTTTTGCTCCTCTTCCCTTATGTTCATCTGTTTTGTATCTTAAAGTCCTCATATGAGCGAAGTCACATGATATTGTCTTTCTCTGACTAATTTTGCTTAGCATAATACCCTCTAGTTCCATCCATGTAGTTGCAAATTAACGTTTATTCATTTCAGAGTGACCAAATGTGCGTAGGGGAGAGGAAGAGAGAAAGGAAGACAGAATCCAAAGCAGACTCCAGGCTCTGAGCTGTCAGCACAGAGCCCAACACAGGGCTCAAACCTATGAGTGGTGAGATCATGACCTGAGCCGAAGTTGGATGCTTAACTGACTGAGCCACCCAGGTGCCCCCAAATGTCTTAATAGCATTAGGAATGCTGCTGTGATTAATCTTAGCCATGATTCTGCAAATAAATGAATATATTTGGAAGATAAATTGCAACAGTGTAATTGCTGGGCCAGAGAGTAGGTACATTTACAATTGTGATATTGAGTAGCCTTCCATAGAGGTTGTGCCAGTCAACAGTGGGAAACAAAGTATATCAATTGTTTTATCCTTGCCAACTTATAGGTGAAAAATTAACTCAGATTCCTTTTACTATTTTCTTATCATGAGGGAGGTAAAGTAGTAGAGGAACCATTGTATTTTTGTTTCAGTGAATATTTCTTAATACAATTTGCCTATTTTTCTATAAGGCTGTTAGGCTTCTTACTGATTTATAATAGAGATGCAAATACAGATAGTTATTTTTCAGTGATACGGACTGCAAATACTCCCCCGCTCCCCAATGTATCTTTGTTTATAGTGGCTTTAGTATGCCACCACATTTTTTTAAAAGTGGTTAAATTTATAAATCTTTTGTTTTCTGGTTCTTGGTTTGTGTCATGTTTAGAAAGACTTTCTGAAATACTGATTTATCTTTGCATCCCTCGAGTACCATACCTGATAGCAGTGTATTTTTCCTTTAATGTGCTGCTGGGTTCTCTTTGCTAACTATATGCTTAGCATTTTGGATTGAATTTATAAATAATACAGGCCTATAGTTTTTTGTGCAATCTTTGTCAAGTTTTAATACCAATACTGTGTTTGATTCATAAAAAACAATGTTAAGTTTTCCATGTCTGTGTGTAAAAGGACTTCAGGTACCTCCATTCTGACCTCGGTCTATACTTTTTCATTGATTAGGTTCATTCCAGTTCATCTCTTAATCTAGGCAAAAGACGCTGCGGGCAAAGCATCCCTGATGGGAACTGAAATTTACCCCTGTCAAACAATTAAGACCCCGCCTAGTTGATCCCAAGACAATGATGGACCTGACCTTTACCGCCTAGCTGCCCACCCACCTTTGTCCCACATTTCCCTTATATAAACCCAGAAGTATTTTCAGCACGTTGGAGTCAGACCTCTGTTTTCCTGCTGTTGGCCTCACTGAGATAAATTCCTTTCTTGTTTCACCACCACTGTTTGCCTTTAGATTTTGTGAGCAGCAAGTGGCCGAATCTGGTCTACTTGGAACCCTCAGGTGCATTTGTACCCTTGGGTCCCAGTTACATAAGCTCTGGAACAATTTGATAGTATTGGAATAATCTGTTCTTTAAAGATTTGGTAGCATTTCCTTGTGAATTCATCAGAGGTTTTTTTTGTTTGTTTTTGTGTTTATTTTTGTCTTTTTGAGAGTTCTTTTTAAAAGTTTTTGTTTTTCCCCTGTATGGTTCATTGGTTTATTCAGATTTTCTATTTCTGGAATCTGTTTTGGTAAATTTTACTGTCTTAGAAAATTATCCATTTTATCTAGTTTTCAAAATATTTGGTATGAGCAAATTAGTCTCTTTTTAAATTTTTTTTCATGTTTTATTTATTTCTAGGAGAGAGAGAGAGACAGCGTGAACAGGGGAGGGTCATAGAGAGAGTGAGATACAGACTCTGAAATAGGCTCCAGGCTCCGAGGGGGCAGTCAGCACAGAGCCCGACGCGGGGCTCGAACCCACGAACCGCGAGATCATGACCCAAGCGAAAGTCGGACACTTAATCGACTAAGCCACCCAGGCGCCCCTGAGCATAATAAGCGTCCGACTTTCCCTTGGGTCATGATCTCGCGGTTCGTGGGTTCGAGCCCCGCGTCGGGCTCTGTGCTGACTGCCAGCTCGGAGCCTGGAGCCTATTTCAGAGTCTGTATCTCACTCTCTCTATGACCCTCCCCTGTTCACGCTGTCTCTCTCTCTTCTAGAAAAAAAAAAAAAAGATTATATTCAGTTTTAATTTGTGATTATATTTTCATATTATATTTTTTATATTTATGGTTTCTTCCATCTCTTTTCTTGAATAAATTGGCCAGTAGTTTATTAGTCAATAGTTTTGGTTTATTATTGTCTCATCTCTTTCTAGAACTCTCTTTATTTTCTTTGTATTCTTGCCTAATAGAAGCAATTATTTTGTAACAACAGAAGGAGTTTGTTGCTTGGGGAAGCATCAAATTGAACACAACCCAAGGAAATGTTGAAAGCCAAGAATTACTTGTTAAAAGTAAGGAGACAGGAAGATAGCTCTCAAAGCATTGCCTCCCTAAAGAGTTAGTACAGGAGGCTTTTCTTCAGTGTATTAGGGAGTAGGGGACTGTACAGGGACTTCATTCAATTGCACATGTATAGCATGTTAAGGTGCTAGCGCTTACATCATATGTTCAAAAAAATGGCAAGAAATTCCACCCATAGGAGAAGATCTCAGTATTAAAATGAGCTAAAGGTAACTTCAGGGCAACCAGGGGCAGGGTGGTTCTGTACTAGTCCTTAGCTCTTATCCAGGTTAAACAGGTTCTTCTGGAAGGGGGCTATCAGGTGAGACACAGTTAACAAGGGACTATTAGGTGAAACACCTAGTTGGGTGTGTCCTTGGCTGGCACTGTTGGTTCTGAAAAATAAAACCCTTTCCTGCTTTTTCCTTTCCCTTCCTCCCTTCAGCTGACAGTTTTCAGCCCTCTTATTTGACTAACTTCCTGTTGCATCCTAGTTAAAAATTTCAGTATGTTTTAAAATTTTTAGCAAGATGCTTTATCATAATTTTCATATGCCTCATGGGATATTTTCTGAATACTCCTCATCTGCACTTTTGGGGTGCCTGGCTGGCTCTTGATAGACCATGTGACTCCTGATCTAAAGGTCATGAATTCAAGCTTCACATTGGGCACAGAGCATACTTTAAAATAAAATAAAATTTTTGGTAAAATGTTTTAAGTTTCATATGCCCCTGGCAATATCTTCTGGATACCCCTCATCTGCCCCCTTATATTTATCCATTTATTTTTAAAAAATATTTATTTATTTAGGGAGAGTACACCTGTGCACACACAAGTTGAGTAGAGGCAGACAGAGAGAGAGAGAGAGAGAGAGAGAGAGAGAGAGAGAGAGAGAGAGAGAGAGAATCCCAAGCAGGCTCCATGCTATCAGCACAGAGTCTGTTGCTGGGCTCAATCTCAGGAACCATGAGATCATGACGTGATCTGAAATCAAGAGTCAGATGTCTAACAGACTGAGCCACCCAAGCACCCCTAATCTTCCCCTTTTACTGTTCATTTTCTCACCATTTCCCTATGTGATATACATATGAATGAATTGTGTTCTGCTTTTTTCATTTTTCATCTGTGAGACAGACAAAATTTTCTAGGTCCAGATTTTGCTGGGGGCTGCTGGGGAGCAAAAATTTCAGTCCCCTTCAAAGTCCTTCTAGGTGGACTGAGAATCAAATTGACATGAGACAGATTAAAAGGAGAAAATAAAATTTAATACCTACTTATGAGGAATCCATATAGAAACGGAAATTCCAGACATAGGCAAAATGAGGTATATATGTTATAATGACCTAAGGAGAAGAAGTTAGGGCTCTGGGTCTTCAAGGGGAAAAAATGCAAAATTCAGGAAAAATGAAAATGAGTAACTCTTTGATAAACAAATGTTTTCTGGGCCACTTAGAAACAGTGGGACAGGTGCGCCTGGAAGGCTCAGTCGGTTAAGGGACTGACTTCGGCTCAGGTCATGATCTCACGGTTCGTGGGTTCAAGCCCTGCATCAGGCTCTGTGCTGACAGCTAGCTCAGAGCCTGGAGCCTGCTTCAGATTCTGTGTCTCCCTCTCTCTCTGACCCTCCCCTGCTGATGCTGTCTCTCTCTCTCTCTCAGAAATAAATAAAACATTAAAAAATTTTAAAACAAACAGTGGGACAAAGAAAACTTTGATCAAACCGTCTTGCTAGGTTTCTCCCTGGCTACCATATGCAGTTCATATCATACTGTACTTATCAATGGTGATGGTGATAGCTCTCTTCCTGAAGCAAGTCTTCTATCTAAAATCTTTTAGGCAGTTGTAGGGATGGTCAAGAACTTTTCTTGAATCTGCTGGGTTTTGATTGCTCTTTAACTGAAAATAATCTTCGTGCCAAAGTGGCCCATCTTGAGGCAGCATGCACGTGGTCCCCAACAAGGCCTGTGTGGAAAGACATCAAAGGTATCTTCCTTCCTTCCTTCCTTCCTTTTTTCCTTCCCTCCTTCCTTCCTGCCTGCTTGCTGCCTACCTGCTGGTGAGGGACCATAAGGCAAGCTGAGGGCCAAGCACAAGCTAGCATAACTCCTCCAGCCCACCTGGGGGATGGGCTGTGTGTGATATATTCCTCAGGCACTCCTGGCTGCCCAAGAACAAAAGAAAGGACAGAAAACAAATAGATAAACTGATAGACCCTCCATCAGTTTACAAATATCTTAGTAATATTATAAGAAAAGAACAATCTTATCAATAGCCTATTCTCCAGGAACTCCCTACTATCTTAAAGATAATGCTTTGCTAGAGGGAAAAACAACCTTAGCCTGACAATAGCTAGGCCTCCATTAATTAGTAATTTCTAATTAGTAATTTCCCCTTAGCATATGGAAATCCCTTTAAGAAACATCCTCCTGACTTTACTGCCCTCAACCCCAGTGCAGCTCTTTCTGCCCAAAGGTCCTGTCCTGTGCTTTAATAAAACCACCTTTTTGCACCAAAGACTTCTTCAAGATTCTTTCTTGGCCACCAGCTCCAACCCCCCACCAATAATACTCCAAACCCCATCACTGCCTTCCTGCCTGCCTTCCTCCCTCCCTTCCAGTTCCACTGGCACAGAGGCAGACTCCTTCCTACAAATTTGGTTTGTCTGTCTTACTCATCATTTAGCACTTCCCTTTTGTGCTTTTTGGAACACAAGGAATAATCTTGTTACCAGCCCATACATGTTATCTTTCCTGTTTTGACAGGATTTGAGTTTTATACTGCAGTGTGAATCTATGATGGTTCATTTTATGTGTCAACTTGACTGGGCCATGAGGTGCCCAGATGTTGGGTCAAACATTATTCTGGGTGTTTCTGTGAGGATATTTTTGGATAATATTAACATTTAAATGGTAGACTCTGCCTAAAGTAGATTGCCCTCCTATTGTAAGTGGGTGTCATCCAATCAGTGAGAGG